>VXBB01008839.1:2192-107526 GCA_013399915.1 Illadopsis cleaveri | reverse complement strand
GAAGCCTGTTCCAATACTTAGCCACCATTTAGTAAAATTTTTTCTTAATATCCAACCTGAACCTCCCCTGACACAACTTGAGGCCATCTTCTCTTGTCCTATCACTACTTGCCTGCCTCACCTTTCTGCAACCTCCTTTCGAGAAGTTATAAAGGATGACAATGTCTCTCATCAGCCTTCTTTTCTCCAGACTGAACAACTTCAGCTGCCTTGGCAATGCCTCACAGGATTTATGTTTGACCAGCTTCACTGCCCTTCTCTGGACATGCTCCAGCACCTCAGGAGAGCCCAAAACTGGACACAGGACAGGGTGTGGCCTCCCCAGTGCCCAGTACAGGGGGACTATCACTGCCTTGGTCCTGCTGACCAGGTCCGGCTGGTACAAACCAGGATGCCACTGACCTTTTTGGCCACCTGGGTACAGTGGCTCATGTTTAGCTGGCTGTCAACCAGCACATCCAAGAACTTCTCTGCTGGGCAGTTTTCCAGCCACTCTTCCCCCTGCCTGGGGTTGTTGTTACCCAGGTGTAGGACCCATCACTTCACCTTGTTTAATCTTGAACAATTGCCTTGGCCCACTGATCCAGCCAGCCCAGGCTGGGCTGTATCTCAGGGTCTGAAGTTTAGCTTTGTGTTGTAGCACAGACAGATCCTGGTTTTAAACTAAGTGTGATTAATATCAGGGAATTACCAGTAAAAATCTGATCCCGCATTTCTGGGTTGTCTGTGAAGCTGAAGGCTGAGGAATCCAAGTGAAAGAAAAATGAGTGGGGTATGGTCATAATGTCTTCAGGGATTAATTTCAGGGATTAATTCTGGGAGGAAGGACAGGGTCCCACCACCTTAGCTAGGAGTGCACAAAGGATTTGCTTTTTTATGTCTGGAGGAGAAGAACCTTGTGTTCCCAGCTAACACTTGCAATTCTTTAGGATGCACTTGAGGCTAAAACTGAGGAAACTCACCTATACCTGACTGAAGAAATGTACTCCCAGGGAGCACAGAATTTCCTTCCAGGGGGTGAAGCATCGGCTGCCTCAGTAACTGATCTGTTCTCCAACCTATGGATTTCTGGGAAAACTTGTCTTCTTGCCTAATGTCAAGATGTGCCAAATAAGAAATGCAGAAACAGGAAGGTTATTTCTTCTAAAACTTGCCATGCTAAAATTCCTGCCCTTTTAGCTATATAATAGTAATTTTTGACTGGAAATCTGTTGAGGGTTTTTTTAAAAGTTAAATAAACTTAATCAGATTCCTGCTGTTTCCTTGTCTCATTTTAGGTTTTATTCCCATTTTTCTTGTAGACATTTATAGTATAGAAATGGTAATTGGAGAATAATGCCATCTAGAAGAAAGAAACATTAATTAATGTTTTATTCTAAATAAGTTACCTTAAGGATTGTCATTTTCACAGTCATGCAAAGATAAACTGCTTTAGAATGACATAATGGGTCACCAATTGCCTGACAGAAACAACCAGTAGCACAAAGAAAGCAGAAATCCTGACTAAGTTTCCACTTCATACTTCTGTCTCCACATTTATGTACTTCTTTTCCCTCTGAGGCTGTCAAACTACTTCAGACTATTTAACTGCATAATCCATTTTCCAACAGCACAAGTGCAAAATTGACTGTTGATGTACCCCATTAATTTAGATGCCTAAGGTCTGATCCAAGTCTCCTTCAAGTCAAACAACACACAGCCACTGAGTATTGGAAATTGGCTGACACCAGTAGCTGCAAACAAAACCAAAACAGGAAATTCTGTTCTCTCTGTTCTGCATGCTCAGCGAACCCTAATATTGATCCCCCCATTTAAGAGACACTTTGACATATTATTCAATTAGCCATTATTTTTCATTCCATCCCAGAAAGTAATGTTTTTTTCTCTCTTGATAAGTAGACATGTCTAGATGGTTTTCCAGAGAACTAAGTATCTCTTCCATTATTTTATCTACAATATCTATGTGATGCTGCACAACAGTTCAAGTATAATAACTAGCCTAGTGCTCTTTCCAGACCTGTACTGAGTCTTCAAACAGATAAGAAAATGAAACATGAAATCAGGATTTATGTGACCTGGATGGCCTATGATCATTTTTTTTTAGATTAAAACAACCCAACCAAAACTCACAGTGTGTTTAATTGTTTCATATTCCCAGGCACACCACTGTTTTGTGGCGCATATTTCTCTGACAGTTCAGACTGTCCCAAAGCAAACATCACATTAATCCTAAGATTCTTTGCTCGTTCTATTATCTGTTCATTGGAACTGAGACCTTTCTGTGCTCACACAGAAAGAAGAAGAAGGAGACTAGGAGCATAAATAATGCCATTGTCAAATCATCCTCATTTCTCTTTAAGGATTCTTGATAATTCTAGAAAGCCTTGAGAACAGTGACCCTCGGTAGCTGACATTGAGAAGGTAACATTAGGAAGCTGCCATGAAGAGCAGCATATTCTGTCATCAGCAATTTCTTACTTCCAGAATCTGAATTTTGCGTGTACAACACTATTTAAAAGAAGTTTATGTATTTTTATATTAATAAATAATTTCATATTATTACAGTTTCACTTTAGAACAAACTTGATGACTAAAACTTGTACTCTGCAGGTGTTAATGAGCACTGACATCTCTTTTCTTGGAAATCCATTAATAGGAAATGAAAAAGCAGCTTTCTTTAAAAAAAATATGGTTATTAGTAAGGAAAAAAACCATGTTGGATTAGGTGCTCCTAGAGCTCCTATTACCATAAAGTTAGAGCAATTTAAAGTCTTTAGTGTTCTTTGTGAAGAACTGTCCTTCTCAATTCTGCAGATGGCTGAGAAAAAGCAATTTTAGCTACATTTTATGTCTCTGAGACATAAAAGAAGCCAACCGACAGCCTCAGGAAAATCTGTGGCAGAACAGCTACTTGAATCCAGGTTTTCTAATGGTCTGACCAGTGGGCTGTTCTTCCCATCCTGCAGTTGGAAAAGTTATTTTAAAACTGCAAATAAACCTTTTGGTGCCTCAGAATAGTTTCCTCTCAGCAACTTCTACCAGCAGCTTGTATTCTGGTGCCTCTCTCCATTATCTTAATTTCTCCCTGTGGCTTTGTAGACAACTCCCTCCACTTCTTTCATTCTACCCATTCTACTTGGAATCTGGCCTCGTGCTCCCCAGCCTGCTTTTCAGTGCTGGGAAGAGGAAAGGACAGATCATTAGTGCTCAATGGTTTTCTCAGCAGGTAATCCTAGCCAGATAAATTAGTCCATATTTAAAGCTCTAGGTCAGAGGGTTTTACTTTGTGGACAGTGGGAGGGTCTGAGTTTCTGTGCAGTGAAGACAAGCCCTTAGAGAATGCCTCAGCACAGGCAGTGCTTTTGCTGGCAATTAGAACCAATTTGGTATAAAATTATAGGTCTCGTGTCTTTGAACGAGTATGCTGAAACAGTTATCTCTCCAGCAATTTTGTGGTACAGACATACAATCACAACAAAGCCCTGTGAATCCATGAGAGATTTTCATGGGGAATCAGGGTTAGAAACATGCAGCCCCTGGCACTCCAATTAGGTAATAGTTTGTTTTGCTGACTGCAGTTTTTATAGCCTCCAGTTGTCCTTCATATATGGTAGAACTCATAGACCGTTAAGGTCACAGTGTTTCTGTGATATGTGACCCTGTCTAGATTCTGGTGGTTTTGTGCCAGCGAGGATTGTCCTGCCTGCCTGGGCCTGGTCATTTGGGTGTCACCACAGTGTCCCACTGTGCTGCGGAGAGGGGCCGAGGTGACATGTTGAAAAGGGGAGATCTTCCTTCTCTGTCCCCCTTTCCATCTTGTGTGGAGTGAGGCCTTGATCCCATTTCTGTCCTTCTGAAGCCCTTACTCATGATATATAATATGAAAAATCACCTGGAAGACGTCGTGGTGGAGCTTGATCAAAGAAGAGTTAAAAGAAGTTAGTAGCATGGCATTAGGCAAGCCTGGAAAATCTGTCAAAAAAAATCTGGATAAACACCTAGGTCAATTAAACCTCACTAAACTTTGTCCTGCCAAAGCTGACTGGCTACAGTTTTTTGGCTGGTTAATTTAAAATCATATCACGTATGGATGGATACACTATACTGCTTTTACAGGAGGGTAACCTTAGCCATAGTTTAACTCAAGTGTTTTGTGTTGTGAATCTCTCCAGATAACTGTGTCTGACCACCAGTATGGAACAACTTTTCATTCAGAGACTTTTGTTTTACATTCTGTATTAAGTTTATTTAATATAGATTACCAGATACTCCAGAGAGAATCAGTTGCCATCACTGTTTAGTTTTCTCTCTGCAGAAATCAAATTAAATAATGTATCTAAATCCTTAAAGCAAAGTGGCAGTGTCTGTTCTGGCTCCATTTTCACTTGCACAGCACTTTTTTTTAGGAGAAGAAACCTCTTCATGCTTTCTCAGGAATTCACTAAAGATTAGTTTAGATTCACTAACAAGGCAGCCTGGTGGAAACCTCATAATGTTCCAATTTTCCAGTTCTTCACCACAGATGTATTTTCTACCTATGGCAATTACATACATCAGGATGGATCATAAAATGGTATTCACTAAATTTAATTTACAGTCTCTTGTATGGTTCCAAGTTAACTTTTGATTTTGATGGAAAAAGACATAGCTTAAAACCATCAAACTCTTAAAAAAAAGCCAACTACTCTTTTTTAAAGCAAATTTATCTTCTCACTCTGAAATATGAATTGAATCTTTGTGGAGTCAGCAATGCCAGGATTTCAGTGGTGCACTGAACTAAATACATTCTTTTTATACCTCAGGAAAATGAGTTTAGCCAGATCTCATCCTAAACTTGTGCATAATAACCAGAGACATTTCGCCAGAGATATCCAGATACAGTAGCTTCAGAAGAGGATTACTATACCTTCAAACTAAATTAGTTTTTATTGGCTCACATATTTAAAGGAACCCAAGATTTTTTGGCTGATATTAAATGGAAACTCTCTCAGAACACAATTATACTATACTGGACCCCATCAACTGCATGTCCATGGGCACACTCTTTCCTGAGCCTCCTGGAAACTGCTTCCTGCAGTGTGTTTTGTTCTGGGAACCTATTTACCTTAATTCTTACATCAGCTTTTTTTTTTTTTATTATTATTAATCCATGGATGTAAGGGTGGACCTCTGTCAAATTTGTCACTGTAGAGCATCCTGAATAGTGGTAAACAAAAATTATGGTACATATGTAAGATCAATGTTTGGAATGCATGAATACACTTGGTTTTCAAGTGATCAGCACGGAAGACTGATGGGCTTTTACACACACCCTGGCAAAAAAGTGAGTTTGGAGATTTCAGCAGCAGCTGGAAAGAGCAGCAGCATGTGCCTAGCCAGCTCTGGAGCCAAAAAGCAAATTTTCTGTTCAGCAGAGTCTAAAAATCTTTGATTTAAATACCCTTCGTGACCTCTGCCAAATGAGTGAATAAACTTAATCAAGCTAGGTAATGGCAGATTTTGCACCCTAGAAGGCATTGCAATCTGCCTCAATTTTGGCAAATAAGTGGATTAACATCTTGTTCAGCAAATGGTAGAAATAAGTGAATTCAGTGGAACTATGAAGGCTTTGGTACCTGTGACACTTCCTTCAGCCTTTATGGATAAAGTCACCTACCAGTCATATTCTATGGCAAATAAAACATTCTCAATCATTCTCAATTAGCCAACACAAAGGCAGTCTATGCCATCAGACATAAATTTATTTCTTAGATTGTCAGGAAAGCCACAGGGTGCATTATGAAGGGGACCAAAAATGCCTTAAGATGTTGGCTGTTGCTGCTGTGAGGCAGAAAGCATATTATTTGGGTGCCTGTCTTTGATGTAAAACTAATCTGTGCTTTTTCCAAACTGTTTGGAAAGCAAAGTAAAACAAAGTAGCTATTTCATGTTCAAAAAATAGGGATATCTAATTAATGTTTTTTCAATGGTAAACTAAATTTTGATTTTGGAAGGAAAGGACATGTTTGAAAACATGATGTACCTATTTGTGTTAGATCTTCAGTGGGTTTATATATGTGTCAATCCACAGAGTTCAGTTGAGTGGCATAGACTTTGTAAGAACCAGCACTTCAATTTTAAACCAGCAGCAAAAACCTGCCTGCTCTCTAAATTTATAAATTATTGACACAGAATCAGTGAGACCGCAACAGCTAATTGGCCCCTCTGGTCAATTCTCAATGGTCCTGAGAAGTTCATTGGTTTCAGATAAAGGTTTTTTGCTGAGCTGTAGGCTGAAATATTCCCAGAGTTTGAACAAGTTCATGCTCTTTGTTTGCTTTTTAAATAGCATATATTAAGGCCAAGTCTTGGGAAGGAACAATGAGGTTGAGAAATGTCCTTGGTAAGGAAAAATGTGAGATTTAGAACTGGCCTCTAACATGGATTTAGTCTTGAAATACTGTATCTTAAAAAGCAGAAGTGGAATTTCAACATTTGTGGTTGTAGATCTAGGAATTTGTCTATGAAGTTAAGAGTGTACATATTTAGAATTATCCAACTGTGTGTTTTTGTGTCAGTTTTTTTATTATTTCTGTATCAATTACTAATGTTACACTATTATGGTTCTTAAACAATTTACGATGATCTCTTTTTTAAATTCAGGAATAAAGTTTCTTTGCCATCCAAATTTTAAGTTTCGTCTAGGGAACATTTCAGAAAAAAACAATTCAAATTGGCCAAATATCTCCTCACATACAACAACTTAAGAATAAAATTATGAACAGTCTTTCACTTTTTAAATGGAGGTGTTAAATTTTGCTTTCTGTTACCAGGGAATCCTATAGATTATATATAGGTGTGCTATTTTCACAAAATGAGCAAGTAATCTCAGTTCTATATTGTGTATGTGGGAAGAACTAAACACTTCTAAATGGGATTCACAAAGGTGATGAACCAAGGAGGTACTGGTTCTAAGTACAGAGGAAAGCGGGAAAGCTTGCACCCAGCACCCTGGAAAGGGTCAGGGTTTTATTACTGGGCCACCTTCACCTTCTTGAGTCAAGTGGATGAGTTGCCTCTAAGAGTCACCTTTAGCAGCTTAATCTAAGCTCATCACTTTTAAAGTTGAAGACTGTTAGAGACCATCTTCCACTAAAGACATAGATTGCTGCAGAAAGGCTGCTTACAGGCAAGAAGTATGATTTCTATAATAACTTTTAATAACTTTCCTAGAAGTGACTCTATAGTTCTTCAAATTGAAAACATACTGTCATTAAAAAAAAAAATAATTAAAATCTGCTTCAAAGAAGAAAAAAGAAACATAGATTCATGCACTATGAAAAGTTTGCTCAGTATAGAAAGTCTAGCCTTATTATTAGAAGTTATGAACAGTTCTAATATTTCAGAACTCAAATACTAGACATTCTCAGAAGACCCTGGTCAACCAATTCCATATTTGCTATTTATAATCTTTCTCTGACATCACTGGGACTATGCACAGCTGTATCAGATACACTAGTGAATTCACTGGCAGGGTAGAGACTTAAAATGAGTAAAGAGCATAATGGCTGCTTTGCAGAGAGAAGAAAAATAATGAAAATAATGGTTAATATATGGCTTGATTATTATATAATAATGAAATTATTAATCAAAACAAAACCTATTTTATCCAATTTAATGGGATTTTGGTAGTGTATATGTTATTCTAAAGGCTGCAGTTTTATGGTTATTCCCAGTCCTTTTCTGTCACTATGCAATATGTTATCCAGACTTGGACTGTCAGGTTGTCTCTCCTGTAAGGATGTGCTTCTCCAGTGGCTTGGCAGAATCAGAGGCACCTCTCTGTTCCTGACATGTTGTTCTTCCATCTTACTCATATTGTACCAACACTTCCACAGGAATGTCAGGTCTGGAGGCCAGGCCAGTGAGCAGGGAACCCGCAGGGAGAAACTGCATCTGGTAGTTTCATTGTTGTCACGATATGCAATGAGCCAAAACAACGAGAGTTCTTACATAGTAACATTATGGAAGCTGGGTTTTCTTTTTATTTTGGAGCTGGCAGATAAGATATGAAGCCAATATCACAAATATTTTTATTCAGCTAAGAACTATCTCTTTTAAGCAATGAGCTATTAGCTTCTTGCATCCTGACCACATGCCAAATTGGGTTAAATGCATTCTGCCAGCCTAAATCCCTTTGGCAGTTTCAGGTGCTCTAGTTACTCTTGTTACTCTTTGCTTCTCCTTCTGGGGCCAGAGTCTGAATGTGCATGTTTCCACTGACTTGTGTCCAAGGGCAGATTTTGGCTGCTGGAAATGGTTGCATACTGTAGTGCTACTGGCCCTGAACTGATTTCTTCCATCCAAGGGATAGCTGCATTCCACTGAAATGATGATCCTTTTATTCATACAGGGTGTTTGGAAAAGGAATAGGAAGAGAAATAGAGAGCAAAGAATAATAGAGGTCTGAATTATGAAGCCTGCAGAGAACATTTGACTGTAATAGGGTCCTACTGACCTTTCTAAAATTGAGAGGCTGTGGTGCTTTTACAAACTGCTGACATTTGCAGTCTTCAGAATTTGGACAGTCATAACCCACAATTACGGGCATACTAAGGACCTCCTTATGAAGACAAATTCTTGATGAGACACAGATGTTTCTCAGGACCATACCCACATTAAAAAAAAAAAAAAAAAAATCCAAGCAACTGAATTTGTGTTCTTCAAGGCATCTTTAGGCTTTTTGGTGTTTCTAATTAAAGTCCTGTGAGGCTACAGACAGCACAAATGAGACAGTAAGTTTATTAACCTTGCATAGAATGCTTATAACATATTTTGCTGTTTCCCTACTAGTATGTTTCTCATACGTTTTTAAAGGAGCAGAATATTCCTGCATGTTAGGTTATATATATTTTAATGAAGCTGAGGTCCTGCCTTTCCTCACAGCTGTAGAAAGTCAGTAATCCTAAAACAACACAACATTTTATAGTATAAACTCTGACTGAGCATAGATGGGCTTGATGAGATATAAAAACAAATAAAAGGTGAGAATGTAATAATTTGTTACTAGGGAGCTGAATAAAGGAAGGGGATTAGATAGCAGGTGGTGGTGGGTGTAGATACAGGCAATGTGGGAGTGCTGTAGCACCATCTGTTCACGCTGCTCTCACACCATTAGCTGGGTGTTTCTGTTGCAGACCTCTGAGCATCTGGCTGTGCTGCTGGGGCTGCAGCCTCCGCTCCTTTGGAGGGGAAAGTGTTAGCTTTGTCTTGGAATCCTTTTGCTCTCTTTCTCCAAACGTTCCTTGCTCCCATTTCTGACCTTTAAACTCTGCCCATGGACTAAACCACATGAACAATTCATGCAAGACCTGTGCTTGCTAAGGAGAGTAGATTGGACAACAGCAAATACAAGTGTAGCCTATGCTTTGTTTTTATTAAAACCATATGGAGATTAATCCATGACCTGACATAATGGTCCATCTTCTGTTTGCAATTGACCCTGTTGATAGATATCACAGTGATATACCAAACTGTCATGGGCTGAGACTTCAGTGGGGTGGATGCTGCACAGCCAAACAGCAGAGGTGTTCCTTGTCTTAGGTTACACAAGCATGATATTCACCTGGGAATCCATTATTTTCTTTCTCCTTGTATACTCCAAATATTTGGGGAGTTTCAATCATCATAATAACAACAACAACAACAATATACGTCATTAAGAAGTTTAAATCTTTGCAGCATTCAAAAATTCTTCTAATTTCCTTCTTTAGAAATAGACAATTTATAGAGATTGAGACAGCTTTATTTCTTTTAAACCTTCACTATTTCCTTAGCAATGGCACTCAGCTAGTCTCCTGATCTCCATGCAGTTTCCTGTAAAGAGGATATATTACCATAACCTTTGAAAAGTGGTGGAAACCAGGAGTTTATTTCCAGACCTGGATCCAAAGTAAAGTCTTATTTGGGAGCTAAAAAATGTTTCAGTGTTGAAACATTTCTTTGATAGCTAGGAAAAGCTTTCCCCTACCTTTGTGATTTAAAAATACCCTGTCTCCAATTTGGCCATTCTATAAACAGCATTGCCTCTTAGTGACATCTGCTGGAAGAGAAAGCATTGAAACATGTTCAGGTTTTCTCCACGCCTGCTACCTGCCAGCATTTTAGCTGCTAAGGGGAAAAACCAACTCACTCTGTATTTCAGAGCACTATCTGGCCAGTTCTGCTTTTAACTTCCTTATCCCACAGGACAACCGTTCTTCACCTTCTTCTTGTCCTGACATAAAGGGAATGACCCAAATGCCAACATGACAAGGATCCAGAAAGTTATAAAAGCTCCATTGTAAGGCTAAATCCTTAACAGGGATTAGAGCAGTTTGCACGAAGGAAAAGAGAGGAAGTGCATTAGAGCAGGAAGTCATTAAAATAATGAATCACTTGGCAGAATCCATTTTTTTTCTATAGGGTTTATACATTTTTTTGCAAGTAGATTTACATTTTCAAGATTGTCAATTTAAGCTGCATCCTCCACGTAGCTTTTCTTTTGCTACTTCTCGCCAAGAAAACCAGCTGGAGGGGTTTAGTAATGAACTAAGATGGGATTTTTTTTCTCTTTTTTCTTCCTGAAACTGTTACGATGTGCATCTCTTTACTACTTAGTTTTGGCTCTTGTTGCAGCTGTAACTCTATCATTGCATGTTTTGATATATCTTGTACTTATTGTAGACTAGAACATGCATATTACTATATAAACTAGAGACTGAATTGTTTCATAAGTATATCTGGACGTATGTGATGAAGATTGTGAAGTCAAAAACAGAAGATGAAGGTTCTTTCAAACTTTTTGATTGGTCTACGTTTTCATGAAAACAGCATAATAGACTGATCTCTGTGTAAATCATTGGGAAGATATAGAGTTTAGCAGAGGAAGTCAAGAATTTAATCTCCAGAAATAACAAGTCATCATCTTCTTTTTCCCCCATTTTTTCAGGTTTTGTTTAGGACAAATACCAGTTTAGATATCTAGATTTCTAACTCTTTGCTGGCTATTGTTAGGTGAGGTGAGTAACCCCTCAATGAGCACAAGAACTAACAGCTTATAGCATGTATTCAAATTTTCAGGAAAGGCAACATTTGCAAGTGAAAGAACTATCTTTTTACTAGATTGTTTTCTATATCTGGGAAAAATGAACTAACTTTTGGATATGCAGTCTTTCCTCAAGTCTGAAGTACATACAAGTCCTCAGACTGATCTGTGTCTCTTTGCATTTGCTTCCTAGAGCATGTCCTGCACTTTATATATGGATTCAAAACTTGGAACTCATCACCTTTTGGAAGTGAAAACCAATATTTGCAACCTCCTGCTTGTTATCACTTCACCTGGAAAGATGTATTCTGTGGTTTTTTATGCTCTAAATTTTTTTAACAGCTGCAGTTCTGATCTGAATAAGTCACAGTTTGTTCACAAATAAAACATTTTTATGTGTTAGTAGTCAAATCTATCAGTGATGTAATCCTCTGGACTACATTGGCATTGTGTTAAGTTGATTATATCCCAGGTACTTTGCCTGGAAGTTGAAAAAGTAAAACATGTCACCATCTCACTTGGATAATTTGCACTGTGATTATGGGATATTTAACCCCCAGAAGAGGAAGTAATTGCTGTAGGAAAAGCAATTGGATTTCAGTTATATACACATCATAACAAATGCTAAACAGATGCTCTTTTTTTGACAATATAATTTGAACCCTTTTATACAGTTTCCTGACCCTTAGTCCAAAACCAAATTCCCTCCCACCAATTTCCAGTGTTCAACTGTTACTGAACGCTCCTACTGTCAAATCTTTATGCCATTGGACTGTGTGGGGTCACTTTGCCCTGAGATAGCCAAGGCTGAAACAAGACTCCCAGGATTTTCTTCTTGGTTGATAGGGAGAGAAATAAATGCCTGAAGAGTGTGATTCAGTCCATTGCAATGCAGGCAAGTGCAAGCAGTGAAGTGACACACCTCTGGATGTGTCTCGGCTGCGTGGGGAGTCTAAGAGGATTAAATTTGGACACTTAAAATTAGGTGAGAGGATCTTCCCAGCGTTCTCTCATAGTAGCTGGCCCTTTCGGTGTCAAATAGACAGTAGACTTGCAGTCATTTTGCTGCAGATTCCAGTTTGTAAATGCAATTTTTACCCCAGGGCACGGCTATACTGTAATTGATTTAAACAGCTTGGGTTTTAGTTGCCAAATATATACCCCAAATCTCAAACAAAGTTTTGTAGTTTATGCTGAAGTCCACTTCCCACATTTTTGTTCCTCTCAGTATCTAAGCTACTGAGGTTTCAATGACACCTGATTGCAGAGCAGGCATGTAAATGCTGTGTATCACTAAAGCCTGCTTCGTGCATCAGCAGCACAAAGTCTGATGTAAACCCCTTCATGGAAGACTTGCCCAAGTCCTTTTTGCAGCTATTGTAATCTGAAAAGATAAGAAAATTCACAAGTTAGTGTAAAAGTAGCCTAAATGATGGTATTACTGTTTTATTACTTTTCATTATAGGTATTATAATGTAAATCTTAGTCAATCTCTTTTCATTGTCTCTTCCTGAGGCATTGGGCACTCAGGTAATGTTTTGTACTGCTTAATTTTTGTTACTGAAAGTGACTATTAAGCATAAAGTGTATTTGCTATACATTCAAACCAAATACAATGCATATTTTTTTTTCTTTACAATATTGCAATTCAACTATAATTTTTTTGCTTGGAAAATGTGTGGTTGCCCTCTCAGGATTATTTTTCTTTCACTTTAAAATGAAATATAAGAATATTAGTTACTTTTATTCTTTCAAAAATTGATGTTACAGTTATTGATAATTTCTCACCTTACTGATTAATTCCCTTTAGAATTACTGACATGTTTTTATGTTGACTGCAGCACTGTGCTGACTACTCTAAAGGCCTTGTCCTCCTTTTTCAATCCCAGCTGAATTAATTTACCAAGCAGGAGGTCCAGAAAGTAGCCACTAGGATTGTACAACTGAAGACTTCCATATTTTCATGTTCAAGCTTTACCTGGTTTTCAATTTGGACACAGCTTTTCTATAGGAAATCAGCAACTTGGCATCTGCGGCAGGAAGCCATGCAAGTCCATTTTGTGCAGGTGACAGAGAGTTTCTAGAAGCATATAATTCTCAAAATATCATCTGGCACACTGAGCAGGACATTAAAATCAGCATGCATCCCTCTTTTTTGGAAAAAGTGTTTCCTTTTTATTTTTTTCCTGAGCTTTTGAAATATTAAAACATGTCTTTTGTAGGATTTAAAACACTTGTACTTCCTTTGAAACCTAGCTTTCTTCCTTTACATCCTCACTATCAAGGCAAACGCTGAAGATCTCCCTGGATATCACTAATGTAATTATTAGAGTTTCAAGAAAGGGCCTTACAATTCATGTCAGTGAAGGTGTGGCTCTGTGTCTATTGAAATTCAGGTAATGTTTCTCATTCATTCAGGAAGGAGGATCAAACTTTAGAGTTATGGTAACTTTGTGGAGTCTGAAGAGCACTTGCTTTTTTCTAAACTATTTTCTAAAGCTCCAATAGCAGTTCAGTGGCCACACTTAAACAACAACAAAATTTGCAGATTATGATATAAAAGGTATATTTTACCACAGATGATTTTGCTTGATTTACATCCTTCTCTCTCACCAATATAATTTAGAGCTTCTTATGAAACAGGAAACAAAAGTGATAAGGCACATCTACATTTTCATTTGCTTGGTTTGCCATGTTTTGGATGAGAGCCAAACCTCAGAAGTGAGAAAAAAATACCTGCCTGGCATTTTACTAAACAATATAACCTCCTCTTTCAACTTCAAAAGAACGACAGGATTTTGTTTCCTTTGTTTTTCTTAATATCTCCTATTAAAGGGGACAATATCAAAGACAGGAAATCTGACTTTCTACTGGATTAAATGATTTTTGGTTCTCCATTTCCTTCAGATACATGCAGAAGCTTTTCTCAATTACTCTCTCCTGGCAAACCTGTTTTCCCACTTTTCTCTTTGCATTGTAATCCAGCAGGTATGTTGTTTTCTCAGGCTGACCAAAACCTGCCATTGCCTTCTGTTTCACTAATTTCAAAACTACCTTTATGAAATCAGTGATGAAGAGGCACACATAGGATGCATTAGTAATTATATAAAATCAGTTGCAATAAATGAGTAATAAGGTTTAATGTTTTGAATTAAAAAAAAAAAACAAAAAAAACCAAACCAATAAAAAGAGAAAAAAAAAAGTCCCCCCCCCCAAAACCCCAAAAAAAAAAAAAAAAAAAAAAAAAAAANAAAAGTGAAAAAAAAAAAAAAGTCCCCCCCCCAAAAAAATCTCAAAACCAAAACAAAACAAACAAACAAACAAACAAATCTTTAAAAGAAGATTTGTTAGAATTATGTTACAGATTGCCAGTAATCAAATTTTGTTGTGCACCATCTGAATGTTCAGGACAGAAAATTAAGATGTACACTGTATGAATATTTAGACATGCTTGCAGTCCTTAAAAATGTCCTGTGCCTTACAATTTCCATACAGTGCTTAAGAATGTAAGGATTATATATGTAGGAGTGCAATGATCCTTATGTAATATCTGTGATAGGAATCAGTGTCTGAACAAAGGACATTAGTTGAGTCATCTTCCCAAACTGAGAAAACATGTTCTCAGTCACCTGGCAGATATAAAACTAGATTAAAAACCAGATTTCACAGGGATTTGTTCTGTACACTTTGATCCTTCATTTCACCAGTCCAGATCTGAAAGAAAAACTGAAGTAAAGACCATTTTTAGCAGTAAGGACAGGGAACAATTTTCACTTAGTTACTGGTAATTAGACAGTTGTTGTGCTTGACATATTTCAGTTTTTGCACAGGGCAGAGAAAAAGGAATAGTGAAAATCAGGGATGCTTGAGTACTTATAAAATCTGTGGAGATTTCCAGACTAGACTATAAAAAGGGAAGGTTTTTTTCTTTTGGTCAGACATTATTGTCAAGAAGGGAGCAAATGACTGTTCTCCATCATTCTGGGCAAACTTCATCTCCATGGTCACTCCACTCAAACCAGTAGCTCTTCATCAATACAGATGAATTTGACTCACTCTTGTCCGTCTGCAGCATTATTGCCAAGTCTCAGCATTTTCTTAAATTGATAGTTTTAACCACTGTCACCATAAGCAATAAGACTTGGGATGAAATATTTTAAAATACATGATTGTCAGAATTAACATAAAAGCCAAGCTCCTATATCACTGAAAATTTTAATGATTGTCTTTCTCATGCAAAAATATATTACAAATACTAAACAAAATGTTATGACATTTTATAAAATGCCACTATGTAAATGCATGTTTAAAGAGGAAAATTCTAAACCAGACGATTTTACAAGACCATTACAAAAGAAAAAAAATAGCTTTTTAATTTATTTATCTTATCACAATGCCAGGTGGTCACAATGCTCTTAAATAAGGCTACAAATTGCACAGTTTTTCCTTCTTCCTTTCAAAAATAAATGCATTTCTCATGTTTTCAGAAAACATGGGAATCCCTTACATGTACCTGGGGTCATGGTGTATGAGCTGTATGGCCACTGTAGCTTCCTGTCCCTAGGTCCAGGGTAGATCTGCCACTAGAGAAAGTGAGTGAAGTACAAAATAGCTGTGGCTGTTGTGGAGAGAGAGAGCAGAACAAATGCTAATAAACAGCAGGTTATCTAACGTGCATTTCCAGCACTGGCTTCATTATATGATGATCTGCTTCCTTGGATTCTTCACCTTTTTCTCTTTCAGAATGTCACTGGAATGGAAAGCTTTTGAGTATTTATTCTGTATTAAGTTATGAAATGCCTTAAGCAATTCCAGCTGCTTCCAGGATTATTTCAACCATGAACACTGTTCATCAGCTGATTCAAGGTCTGGATATCATTATGGAGTGCAAGCAATGTACAGATATGTCGCAAAGGAAAAGATTCAAAGATAAAAGATACAAACAGGAAGAAAATGAAAAGTCCTTACCATTGAATGAATGCATTTTTCTACATGCAGAACTAGGATTAAACCTCACAAAAATTAACAAATCCTTGTTGCTTTGTAATGGTTCATTTTCTCACAAATTTCTATGAACCAACCAGGCTCCCTGAAGCTGGAATTTCCTCTGTAATTGAGATCCACAGGTTACTCATTTTGCATTTTCCAGAGGAAAAAAAAAAAAACAAAACTAGCTATCCAAAAGCTAATTAAAACATATAATGTCAGTCATGGTAACAAGCAAATTGCCAGCAGATTTTGTAATCTTTGTTCATTTAAGTCAAAATGAATAATATTGAAAGATCTCACAATGGAAAGGGGTCATTCAAGAAATATTACAAAACCCCAGACATTTCTGATATTTACATGCTTGCAATAAGAAATATTTCAAACAACAAAACCAACAAAAATTCCTGAAGTTGTTCTAATTCACCCCTTAAAAAATTATATGCATAAGGTTCAACTGATTTTGCTTGTTTCTTGGGTAAGTTTTGCTAAGGCAGAGTCATCTGAAACACTAAAGAAAAAGTGTTTTTTCTCAAAAACCATTATTGATTTCTACCTTCAGTACTTCATGATTTGCTTATGGTGTAACAAAACATATATATTTATTATTACAGGTCAAAGGTATTATTGTAGAGCTAAAATAACTTCAGACAGAAGATCAGTTTCCTGAAGGGAAACTGTATTTTTAATTAGATAAATAATTTTGAGCTAAAATGTGGTCTAAAGTCTGGTTTCTAATATTTAAAAGAACAATGCATTGCATTGAAGTCAGCCATGACAGTGGAAGAGGTGTTCATCTCAGCCTGGTTAATTATCACTTTCTTTTATTCTTCCTGCCTTCAGTGTGCGAGTGTTTGACAGAAGTAAACTCTGTGTAATCCTGGGGAGACATTATGTTTTATCTCAGATTATAATCTGAACTACTTGTGATCAAATACATGATCCATAGGATGCAATCAGAGGTTTTGGGAGTTTTCCATGTGCCTTATATTGTCCTACTGATATTTTCCTAGGTACATGTAAATACAGGAATTTCTACATAAGATCTTACTCCATCTTTCCTAAACCTTATCCACAAAAGCTCTCTATACCAGTGCTTCTGAGGAAGGTGACATGACTTCACAGGAGCAGCACATTATCTCTTCCCTACATTAGATCTTAATTTCAAATAGTTACATTTCTGAAGCACAAAGATAAGTGCTCCTTTTATTGTTTTCAGGAGTGATTATCAAACCCCAAGATACTGCTCATATTCCTGTACATTTGTTTTCTCAGCCTATTTAAATGCATTTAAATATTTGAGCTCCACAAATTTCCTGTCACAGAAATTCTGTATTTTTATGTCTTTCTTAAGAAAAACAAAACTGATTTTTATTTTCTGAGAACAGGTTTTTTCTTTAGTTTTTATTGGTCTTTTTTTATTCTGCTGATTTTTTAGCAGTCTGAGATGAGATAACTAGTGTGAACATAGTACATAGCTGGAGATACACCTCTGATATCAATAGAATTATATTTTTGTTTATTCTCTGCTCCATTTCTTATATAACTTAATGTTTTGACAACTCAACAATTCACACCAAACAGAGGGTAACAGGATTCAAACAAAATCAATTAACACTTCCAATTTTTCCCATACTCCATCTGTTCCTGTTGCACAGGTACAAAAGCTGATATTATGATAAGACTCTAAATTTAAATTTTATTTACTTCTATGCAGTGGGAACCAGTAGTTTGGCTGAATACTTCTTTAGTAGAAAAAAAAATTGTGGTTTGTTCAGTCCTACATATGAGTCTTGCTTAAGTCAATAAGGCAGCCAAGATCAAGCCAATCCCTGCAGCACACTGAAATATTACTTAATTTCCATTCCTTTTGGGAACCAGTGTATGGGTGACTATGTTCCCTAGCAGACACAGTTTATGTCTTAGAATAGTTGAAAGAAAAGCAGAACCACCTGATTATGCTGGCTGAAGATTATCTTTCTTCAATATATTAGTAAAAGTCAACCTGCTTTTTAAAGCATCTCTGGACTTTCATCTACCAGCTTTAAAACCCGACATGTCAGAATGATCAACACTAAAGATTAGTGGTAGGATTTCTTTCCTTCCTCACTTTCCAAACCTCATGAATTCAATATGTATTGAAAAGATCAGGAATTATTCTGTATAATTTATATGAAGTATTAACCCCAGCAACTGGAGACACAAAGCTTGCAGTTTTAAGAAATGCCTTTGGAAGCCAAGCTAATGTCTGTAAAATGTCAGATGGGATTTTATTGCTTTTAAGGAAGGTGTTGCAATCCAGAAAGAGTAATATTCAATGTGAAAAAAAGAAAATGTTGCTGCAAATACAAAAAGTATTATTTTTGTTTCTTATTGCTTCTATTGTGACTGGTTACTTATGACTATCTTTGTTCCTAAGATATGGATAAAATTATAACAAAATGATGTCTGCACTTGGGTAGATTTTCACCCTGGAACAGTTATTTATCACCTGCTAAGCTATTCATTATATGTCTGTCAGATAAGAAACACGGGGTAACTTAAGTATTAGCCAAAATTCCTTAATTTTAAATTAATCTTTGACTTGGTAGAGCAGAGGTTCCTTTCCTGTGGTTAGGCACTTGTCTTATCCTGGTATCTCTCCAAGGTTTAAGGATAAAAAGAGACTGTGATGTGGCACCACTTAAGTCAATAGAAGTTTTTATTGATTTTGTGGGGCTGGCTCTCCTTGGTTTTCTGGGTTCCCATTTTCTAGAACTAGCTGAGGAAGCTGATACATTATGCAGTCTTTTCTGCTTCCATTACCTTCCCATATCTTTTCCCCTCTCCTTTATCACAGTCTGATTTATGTTCTCATAATAAGACATCCTGGTGTTAATTTTTTCTCCACTCCCTCTTTGAACTGCCCTTTGTTCAGAGGGAGTAGTGAAAGACTGTGATTTTACTGAAGTTTTATCTAAACCCACAAGACTGATGAGAAGAATTATTGAAGAACATCCATCAGTGTTTCTATTGATGGAAATGGGAGAAAAGACTGGGGATAGAACTCAGCTGTCTTGCAGCGTTCACTGTACCTCAGTGGCAGGAACTTTATCTCATAAACAGAAGGACATTCAGAGGTACTCCAAAGAAAAGAGCAGGGCCTGGCAAATATAGTAGTTAGTTAGTATAATGTTTATATATGTGTAGTTTGGTGAGGTAGGTTGACTTTGGTTTTGAGGAAAAATAATTTTTGTTCAACACCATCATCAATTAGTGCGATGTGACACAATGAACACAATGGAGTCAAAGGATTATTATCTGGCTAATACACCAAAAAGGGATTTTCTCTTCTACGTGGTTTATTCTGACATTTAAAGGGAGCTTAAATTCACCTAGCTTTACTCACATAAAAGTACAGCATCTATTGATCCAAATCCCTCAGCAGACAGATCTAATGAGGGAAAAAAAAAATCCTTTCTATCATGAGCATCTGGCTGCAACAGATAAATGATTCTCCATTGTCCTAAAGAAGCCTCGGAAGTTGTCTTAGACCTTGTGACTCGAACTTTTAACAGGCCCATATTAGACCAACACTTCAGTTTAGATTGATCTTTTTCAGAATATAATCTTCTGCCTAAAAAGGTACAAGCCTCCATTGAGATGTTTTTGGGACTTTTGTGGGTCAGTGTTGTGGACAAGCAGAGAAGTCACCCTCACAAGTGAGGAAGGCTTGCCAGTAACCTCCCCAAACTCTGGTGTTTATCCTAATGGCTGCAGCTGCTGCCAGTGGATCTTGCATGCTCCCATACAGCTCATGACTATCAACATCTGTACATTAGGACATAATTAAAGAACCCTCCAATCATTGTTTATTTCATTTCCAATTTGAAAATAAATAGAAGAATATTTGACCTTCTCATGACAAGAATTTTTTTAATGTTTTTCATTCTTTAAGAATTTTTATTTTTTTCCAAAATATAAGCCAGAAACCATGTCATTCTAACTTTTTTTTTTTTTTCACTCTGGTTCCAAATAAAATTGCTTCTAAAGCTGCAAGCCTTTCTGTGGAATGGAAATTTTAATGTCTATATATTTCTAGAGTTTTCTGAACTATGCAAGTCTTTGACGATACTTTGCCTCTGCCATGCAGACAATTAAAATATTCAGTCTTCAAAGAAGTGTGATTTACAGTTTAATCCATATTTTACTCCTATAAAAGCACAGCTAATCAGAAATACACTTTGTGAAACAAATGAAGCTACAGACATTTACTGTTTTTATAGCTCAGAGAAGTATCACACAGAAATTTTAAAATCTTTTCTGTTTTAAATTATACTCAGAGCTTCGAAGGAGAGGTTGTTTTTTTTTCACATTTATTCATCTTCCTTTAAGCTGCCAGAAATGAGAAGGGACAAATGCTGCAAGTAAACTCTACTGTGCCATAAACTAAAAGAAAATTAAAAAATAAAAAATTGGTACAGCTGTTTTCACAGTCTGCTTCAGCTCCTTGCAAAAGTTATTTACACTCTTGTATTCACAACTATATTAAATCCTCAAAATAACTATGTTGACTGCCTACTTTAATTCTTGTCATCAAAATTACTTGAAAGCCATTCTGGTAGTATAAACAATTCTTCAAGGAATTTACATATTCCCCAGTTTGAAGAAATCCCTTTAGCAAAATAGAACACAAGACATCAACACTTTTCAATCACATGCTAATTAAACTGAACTATACATTTGCAGAGTAAATGTGAACAGCACGCATAAACAACAGCAGCCTCCACTGCCATTATCTTTCAGAGTGTGGCTACATTTCAGTTCTAGTCTCTGATTTAGTCCATGATAATTTAAAAGGGACACTTCTAAACAGCCACAATTTTTTATGGAAATCCATGAGTAACATTTTGCTTTGAAAATATTTCTGCATATAGCCCATCTTATTTTTCTTCATAAGCATTTTTTTTACTGAAATACAAGAACCTTTCTTGATAATAAGTGCATATATAAGCACTGCCATTTCTTTAACTCAATCATAATCTTCTGTTTGTATTTGAAAAAGACCCTTTTAATTATCAGGTCTCTAACAGGCTCCTCTTTCATCCTTCTGTGTCTCTCTAACTTCCTCTTCTGTAAAAGGTGTAATTCTATGCTGTGTAAGAGCTGTTTATTCGAATAAAGAGCTGATTTACTTGTTCCTGGGACCTGATTGTGTTGACATTAAAGTTCCTGTTACCCTACTTTAATTATATAAATTTACAGAACTTAAACTTAGACTTAGTTTAAAGGAAGCTTAATATGAGATCCTGTTGAGTTAAAGCTTTGCCTTGTCTTCACACCCATGAATAAAGACAATCCATTGGTATGATTTCCTCCTCATCACATTCAATTTATGTGCCTTTACACAGAATTTCGTATTTGGTTTGGGTTTTGTTGTTGTCGCTTTGGGGTTTGTTTTTGTGTTTGTTTGTTTTGGTTTTGTCTTTGTTTTTTAATGGGCAGCCAACTTTGGCAGCTTGGCTTGTATTTTTTCTTATGGAGAAAAGCCAGGTTTTTGGCTTGTCTGAGTTTTGATTTATCTGCAGGCCTGCCCAGATCTACTTAGAAATGCCCATGTGCACTACACTTCAGGGGATAAAAAAGGAAAAAAGGAAAAAATATTCAAAGCTTTTAATTTACAAATTGGCAATGTATTCATAATCATATTGCTGCTGCCTCCTTTTTCATTTACTCTTGTCCCTTGTGGAGGTCTGGCCATTTTCTGAAAATGTCCTCTACTGCACAATAAGCAATTGCTGACAAATGTTCACTCTATGTTAATGTACCTAGAGAGGTCATTAATTTTCTCTATAAATAAAAAGCAATAAATAGGATAAAAGTTCATAGTCAAAGTCCTCTACTGGGCTATCGGAACCCTGGAAAAAAAAAGGGAGCAAATCTCTGTAAACACTGTCCTCTTCTTTAAAGGCCATAAAGTAATGGTGCAGTTTGATTGTGTGAAGAAATGGAACAGTATACTCAAAGAAATAAATAAAAAGTATGAGATTTTATGCCTGACAGCCTCTGTGTAATAATTAATATAGAATACATAACTACCAGAGTAAAGGCACAGGTCTTTATTTTAGAAGGTGAAATACATCAAGGTGTTTAAAACTTCTGGAAATCATCAGCAATTCTGAATAGTTGGTCTTCAGACACACATGGCTGAGGGGAGGAAATCAGGATTTTTGGCTTAGAGAATATCTATCAGTGATTCACAGTCAAGCAAAACCAAACAATTAGCTGTTCTGCTGGAGTCTGTCCAGATCTGTTTCTACTGATACCTTTATTAATGACCTAAGTAGACAGAAACCTGTGGTAAGCCCACAAGTGTCATGAAATCATCAGGAATTTTAACATAC
Organism: Illadopsis cleaveri; assembly: GCA_013399915.1. Classification (NCBI taxonomy): domain Eukaryota; kingdom Metazoa; phylum Chordata; class Aves; order Passeriformes; family Timaliidae; genus Illadopsis; species Illadopsis cleaveri. The sequence goes on along the minus strand of VXBB01008839.1, from coordinate 85,092 downwards.
ATTAACATAACATAAAAAATAGACTGGAATTCAAAATGACAATAGCAGACTGAAGGAAAAGAGAATGAAATGGAATAGAGCCCAGTAGAAAATGCCCAATTTAGGAACAATTGAGTACACAGTATGGAATGAAGAATCAGGAATTAATTTAATTACTTCAGGAGAGGAGATGAAAGTTTCAATCATGAACCAAATATGAAATACGTGGAGGAATGGTTCCAGCATGAAGAAGTGAGGACAACAGTCTTCAAAACTGTTGTACAATGGAAAATAATACCCTATGAGGGCTATGATAGGAAAAAATGTGCTCAAAATATATCAAGGAACAGACATAGTAGGTGTCAGAAAAAATCCAAACAGTAAAAAGTTTGGAAAGACTGGAAAGGATCTGGAGAGAACTGAAAAGTTTCCAACACTGGAATATATAAAACCTGACTGAGGACATAGTTTTTCATATCATGAAAAGTGCTTTCTTGTACAGGTCTAGATGGAGTAAAAAAGTCCCTTTATACGAGTTGCCTTTTGATTTTATGTCAGTGTGCAAATATTTTTTTTTTCCCTAAATAACTACTAACAAAACTTTAAAATAGAGAAATACTTCCATATTAAATTGTTTGAATTTTGGGAATTGCCTATGTCTTCTGTACTTTGAACAAATCTCTGTTAATCTACTTATATTAGTCTTCAGTTAGACATTACCTCAAGGTTCAAATGTTGATCTAAAAATTTAATTTCTCAAAGTTTTTATGCTTGGATAAGAAGTTTTTTCATCTCCATAAATATAGCATTGAATGAACACCAACTCTTTAAATACAGTGTTATATAAGGTCTAAATTTCTTTTGGATTTTATCATGGCTGCTTAACGCATGATTTTGACTAGATAGACGTTGGAGGATGGATCCATAAAATTTTTACAGACTTTTTTTTTTTTTTTACATTACTGTTTGTGGCAGAGTTAAACATTGGTTTAAAACAATGAGATCAGATTAAAGCCCTGTGCTGCAACACCCACTCCACTGAAATTACACCAAGGGTAAAATTGGCCCAACATCGTTTGAGCAGCCCCAAATGAAGATTCCCTCAGCTACCAGAAGAACCAGCAGGGGAAGAGAGGGAAAGAACAGATGTTGACTCATTATTCTTTGGGGAGTTTGTTTTTCATGACATCAAACAATTATGGAGAACTCAGCTGTTGTTAAGGCAGCTTTACTTTAATTAAATATATAATTACATAGGAATTTTGCTTTGGACTGGCATTATTCTTTGAGAAAAGATTAAAAATCAGCAGGATGGTGGAAGCACAGTTGACAGGTAATGCTTTTTATTACTACAATGTTTCCAGAAAAATAAGCAATGTGGTCTATTTTTAGAAAAATTTCAAATTAGCTCTTTTTCTTTCTTTTTCTTTTTCTTTTTCTTTTTCTTTTTCTTTTTCTTTTGCTTTTGCTTTTGCTTTTGCTTTTGCTTTTGCTTTTGCTTTTGCTTTTTTTCTTTTTCTCCTTCTTCTTCTTCTTCTTCTTCTTCTTCTTCTTCTTCTTCTTCTTCTTCTTCTTCTTCTTCTTCTTCTTTCTTCTTCTTTCTTCTTCTTCTTCCTCCATGTGTGGGATTGACAGCAAATCTTTGGATTTCTGCTGACAAAGAATCCTATGTATGTCCTACTGACACATAAAAAACTACCTTTGTGATCCTTCTAATACCAGCTCCTCTCCTGTATCCAGGCCAGATCTCTCTGTGTTTGATGTTTCATCCATACCTTTGGGGAATACCTCTCATTCACACTATGGCTACTTCTAGCATTATAAAGGAGCTTTAAAATATCACTCACTGTGACACTTTCCTACATCTGTGTAGTGAAAGATGGCCTTAGTGCCCATGAGAACTTAATTCTAAATATTAATGAGGAACTTTTCCCACACATCCATGGCTAGGCCTGGGAGGTGTCTGCTCCACACATGCAAAGGGAAGGAACATGTTCCTTCATGACCACGTTGACAGTGCTGCAGCAATCACAGTGTGCCTCCTCAGCGGAAGCAAATGTGCTACTCCACTCACAATAAAAATGAGCAAATTAACGTTGTAAGAGATCATCTATTACGTGACTGGTACCATTGCACAGATTTCCATGGAAAGTTGCAATGTTCTTTTCCAACAGAGAGGAGTATGTCAGGAAGTGCTTCATGTGAAACGTTCTTAGGAGGAAAAAAAAAAAAAAGAAGACAATAAAAGGAGAAAACAATTTTTTTAAGTCACGTTTAAGTTCACAGTTTCCTTTGAAAAAGGTCTGCCACTAGTTAATCTTCTACTGACAGGAACCAACTGTCTGGTTGAGGTCTTCCTTCTGCAGAGGATACTGACCTGAAGGCTAAGAGGTTGCTGAAACTTGACAACCCTTCCTGAAGTCTTGATTAAAGTGTTGTCAAAACTGAGACAATTTTTATGTTCAGCATGTTCATGGAAGGCCATGATAGCAGACTGAAGGTTCTTACTCTTCCAGATAATGTTTCAGGTCACTAATATCTTTTTGTTTTCAGGACTATTTTAACAATAATAATTCTAAGACATCTAAACTACCTAAACATTTCTTTCAGACAGTATGTTGCTGATGAGATTTGAGAATTCATTGGAGTCCAAAATAATGTTTAAAAAACTAAATTTTTTAAAAAATAAAAATCAAGGCTATCAAGACCACCATGTAAAGAAAGGTTTACTTATGCCAAAGCAGAATTATCAAAAAACCTAAAGGCTGTTTTCACAAAGACAGCCTTAAGAAATCTCATAAATTTCCACATTTTGTTACGAGAATAGATACTTGCATGCATACCAGATTAAATAATATGTGTTTTCTTTCACTCATGCCCAAATAAAAGTTGTCTGTGAATGCTTTGGATATTTGAGTCCACATTTCAAAAAGGCACAAAATGAGGACGTACTTTGGCATAAATGGCCCCAGAGAAGTTCATTAATTACTTTTCCCCTAATTACCCTGCATACTTACAAAACAAATAAACATGGTTTGTTTTACTGGAGCTAAAGCAAGCTTATGACAACTCTTCAGATTTTTACCTGGTGCTGCTTCTCTCCTTTCTTATCATTTGGATTGTGTGATCTTAAGTAAGATGGCAAAGCTTGTGCTTCGCTCCTGAAGAAGTTAAACTCCAGGCAGACCTACAAAGTATTGGATTCCAAGTGCATTAGTGTTAATGCTAAGGACTAAGTAAAGCACAGAACATGCTGAGCCCAATGAAAACACCAATTACCTCAACCAATAATTAAAGTAAAACAGTTTGTGGGAGTGAATGGAGCATTGTTGGAATCATAATAACAGTGAAGGGAAGTGAGAAAAAAAGCTTATCGTAGGATGGTTTATCTCTTAAGTAAAGAGTTTGAGCTTCTTTGCATTTCTTGGGTTTCACCTGACATCTGTGTTATAATCTAAATCCAAGATTCCTCATTGATTTCATCAACAACAGCCTATTTCATGACTGGTATTAATAACATTGCTATAAGGCCTCTAGGTCAGAGCTCAAGGACTACAGAAAATTCCTTAATTAGACACTAAAAAAAACAAAACCAGAAACAAGTATTTCTTCAGTGCTAAATTCCACTTACAGTTATACATGTGTTGATCCTCCCGTAAGGTAGTAATGCAAAACATTACATGAGTTCACTGCTATGCTTTAAAGAAATGTCCATGATTTCCCTTCATCTTCCTACTTCACAGATTTAAGTGTGAGGCTATACAGTGTTATATTAATCAGATAACCTGATGGCTGCTTCAACTTTTGTTCTTACAGCTTTCTTTTCCTGCTTTTCCCCTATTAGCCATCTACATGAATGCTGCTGGAATATATCCTTTGAGTCAGGGCATGCCTTCAGTTTCGATTCCTTAAGCTTGCCCTCCACTGTTCTAGTGGTTTGTTTCAGAGGTCTGTTGTATTTACCTAGGACAGACAGTGACCAGGACTTTCCATCTAATTTCTTTCCACTTGTTCTTCTCCTTTTTGCTTTTAACTCATCCCAAATCTCTACACTATGTCGTTAGTATGTGTTCAGTCATTTTATTTCTGCACTGTTCACCTTTCTTCAAATACAGCACACTCCTGTAAATTATTCACTTTGGTGGACAACAAAGCAGGTAAATTTCTTTTCCATATTGCTATTCAGAGATCAAATGTATGACTTCACAGCAACGTCCTCCTTAAAAAAACATCCAAGCCAGCTATTCTTATAGTTTAATAACTGCACAGTGCAGTCTAGAGATCCAGTAGTCCTTGTTCCCGAAGGCATAGGTGTTATTCAAATGCACAGTACAGGACAGATCTGTTCCAACAGCAGACATGATATTTTACAAAATAGATTTACCAAGGCAGTGTTCAGCAAACGCTGTAGACAACTGAGCGTCTTTTTTTAGTTTATTAGTAGAGAAACCTACCAATAGCACATGAATTTTTGTTGCCACTATGCATAAAGAAGCAGGGTTTGTCTAATCACAATGCTCTCCATCAGTTTTTCCACTATGTTTATTGCTCCGACAATGGAAAGGATCAATAAATGAAAATGAGGCTGGTAGTGATCTTGACTGCATCTATATAGGCAGGGAGGAGAGTTCTTTTTTTTTTTTTTCTGAAGCCCCTGTATCCATGTGACATGAGCACGACCTGGAGTCCAGTTTTTTGGGAATGCTTGACATAAAAAGTTACCATAGAATTTGCTTCAGGTCTTCTTTCCTTTACTTAAAATTTGTGAAGACTAGTAACACTGTTAGGGGGAAATAATTTTATACGCAGATGTGTACTTAAGAGCCTGAGTTTCTCCCCTTTGATGCGCTTCTGGATGCAGATTGTGAACTTGACTGACTTGTAATTATAGCTGGACCCCTGCACTGGAATGTCCTTCAGGCAGAAAAATCTGCCTTTTACAGCAGCCCACAGCCCGTCCCTCCAACTTACTTGATTTTAAACTATTGCTAAAAATCTAAAGAGAGCCCCCTTTTGGTTTAAACCCCTCTCAGGCGTATATTGTGTTTCTGTCATAGGAGTGATTCTGAGAGGGACTAATTAAAAGTCCAATGAATGTGTGAGGGTTAAACTCACAGGCTCTGCTCATTAACAGTCACTCACCTAAGAATATTTTGAGACCTCTTTTCTGTGATGGGAAAGGGAGGAATAAGACTAGACAACACTTAAGAGCTCACATTTTATTGCACAAACACACATTTATGTTGCATTACTAGGCCTGCAGTGATGACAGTGTCTAATTTAACAAGAATATTCCTTCTTTACCTCTGTGTTTCTTTTGGGAAAATAACAAAAGAAAACAAAAAAATCACTAATGAACACCCCTTCCCCCAAGAAATAAGGAAAATCAGAACCATTTTGTTAATTGTCTTTTTCCTGCTGTTTCCATGGTAATACTGGCTACTAGACTTCACTGCAGAGTGACAGTCCAACAATTCACACACTACACCCTTTCAGGCACAATGAATGGCTGTGAAAGAGGCAGAACAGGCACTATTCAGGAAACATGTGATATCTACTCAATGCACTACCTTTCATCCACATTTTCCAAATTGCAGCTAATTTAATTCCAAACAAATGGCTAAGGGGTACAAATGAGGATTAAAAGGAAAAGAACATCTTGAGCTCTAATGGGGACGGTTTGTGTGAAGAACAATATAGCACTTTCTTCTGATGCCAAGGCTGCCGAATTGAAAGATGCACTTTCCCTCTTCTTCTGAGGCCTTAATTATACTCTGCATCAATAGTGAAATAAACATAGCAGTTTTTTTTTTTTTTTAACAATTTAGGTAGATTTTGTCTTTCCCTTCAGAAACATTTTTGTTACGCGGAGATGTAATTTTGATTTTCTTCAAATGAAGAAGAAAACCTGCATTTTTCCAAGAAAGACAGTTTTCTTGACTAGGCCTCTTATTCGATCTGTCTCTGAAGTTATTGTTTTAAGTCTCATAGAAAAAGCCATGACAAATACTTTCAGGTCACCTTAAGAAACAACAGCAGACCTTTTGAGAATGTTAGTGCCCGGAAGGAAATTATTATTCACATTAGATTTAATGACAGTGAGACTTTTTTTTCATGTGATTCTTTTTTATTTTAACATGTAAAGTGTATTATTTTTGCTTAAAATGGATCAATGAAAATGTTGATTTTTGCCATATTCAATTACGCATGAGGCAAGATGCTTAAAAAAGTTCCATATTTGGAAACTTGTAGTATGACATCATAAACACCAACAATGTGTCAGACCTGCTAACGACTGCACTGAACCACATGCAGTTTATATTAAGAACACAGATGTTGTAAAGGGAAATACAGCAGATTAGCAAAATGACTTTAAAGATTAACTATGTTTCACTGATTTTCCCCCTTTTTTTTATTTTAAATCTTGAAAATTATTTAAACCAACAATCTGTGCAAAATACTTTCTACTCAGAAGAAATATTCTTCATTGCAGCCTTATTTTTGTTGAATTGATGTATTCAAAATGACCCTTTAGATCCAATTGCAATCCATATTAGTTTTTAAAGTACTTATTTATTCTTCAGTTAAAAATACTTCAGCTTTTATGAATTTCTTACACAAAGGTACTATATGTGTCAATTTTTTATCTTTAAGAAGCAGCATTTGATACTGTATTGCCAATAAACAAAAGGACAAAAAAAGCTTGTGAACACTTTTCAAGTTTTGCTGATAAGTGCGTCTTGACTTGCAAATGTTTTCTATTATTAGGTTCAAGTGAACATTCTTACAGTATTGACAAATAACATTTCCAAATCAACATTCCTTGCTTAGGCATCAGACAGAGCTGTTCTGTGATGTACCTAGTATGACATTGATCTCTCCTAATTTAGGAATACGAAGAAAAGCTGAAGACTTTCAATGACTAATTTTGAATGCAAAGTAGTGTTTTTAAAATCTAGCTACTAAATGCATACTTCTTCTTGTAACAAGATAAGACTTTAACAGCAGTGTAACATTTTAAAAATCTTGTTGAAATCAATTCTTAGTAATTAGTGATAAACATTCAATATATTACTTAATTTTATTTTTTATATGAAGGGACAGAATATTACTATAAAATTCACTTAATTATGGGCAATGAAGTTACATGAGCTTGGGTACCAAACAAATCTTTTCAGAGATGTAAATATTTTAAAAAGTGTTAAGTCCTGCAGATCAACACTGACACTAACAAGGTAGATTGACTAATCACCTTTCAAAAGAAATCAATGAATGGTGTATCAAAATATCTTGGGTACTGTTGAATTGCTGGTTTTAACATAGAATGAAAGTTGTTCAATAGTATCATTTTGCTTTGCTTTGCAGTTTCAAAGACTCTTTGTCTTGTAAGGGGTGTTAACATAACTAGACACCTACTATGGTTTATGAAACTTTACACTCCCACAAAGAGACACTACATCTCTGATTTGCAGTCTGCACTGGTTTTGGTTTATTATTATGCAGTGTTCAAAATACCAGAGAGTACAAGGAATAATTATAGATATACTTATCTTAGTACTGTAAGAGCAAATTTTGGATTGAAAAAGTACTGGAATGGTAGTACACTCCTGTGCAATTATATGTTGTTTTGTACACCAGAAAACAACATTGGTGTGCCTTTTGAGATCATTTTAGAGCATGTAATCCAGATTTTAGTATGTGTATTTCTGAAAGGGGATAGAGATAAACATGCACATAAGAGATGACTAAGTCTGAGCGTGGAGGCTTCACTTCCTTACCCTGGTCTGGACAGATTCTTTATGAGTTTGTGACAAATACAGTCCAATGGAAGGTTGATGCTGACATAGTTAGACTTGTAAACCGTTGACTCTAGATTTCTCCTGGTATACCTTATCCAAGTCATCAGGGGATAGCACTTCTTCATGGCTTCCCTTCCTCACCCACAAACTTGTGGTGCCCACTGGATGGCACCCAGGACTCTGCTTAGATGTGTTCTCTGTGCAATCCCTTTGAAGGGGAATGTTAAAGATATTTCATTCAGTTTCAGCTCCTTTACAAAAGAAAATACAAAACTTCAAAGTAAAATTAAGGCTAAATATTTCAGTCTCTTTCACTGCCACCACCAAGACTCCACTCACAATGAAACACAGAAGATTCATCCTCTTTCCCCTCAGAACTTGGTTCAGTCTTGCCCACAGTTAGCTAAATCACCAAAGTTTAAGGGCTTTCAGAGAAAGATTGGCTGAGTTTGTAGCGGAACCTGAAATCAAGAAACATTATCAGGCTCTTGATCTTTCAGGGAAAGCCCCCACACATTCCTGTATGATAAGTGTTGCAAAACTGGCTCGATAACATTAGAGTTCCATCATACGTGAAGAAGTCTTCTCTTTTCCTCTTTTTGAGTTCTGCCGGAAATGCCTGAGAAAAACAGAAAAATTCAGAACCATGTCTCTCTTTACCAAACAGTACTGCAGTTAGTGTTTCTCCAGAACAGCATTTTTATTTTCATAGTAAATAAAAGAGAGGGGGGGAAAAAACCCAGAAAAAGTTTAATATAATAAGCCAGGTAACTAGCAAAGCTACAATAAACCAGGTAAGTAGTAAAGCTACTAAAACCAGCACCGAAAACTAAAGCAATTGACTAGAATTATATCGACAAATCCTCTATGTTTTTGCTAAATTTACATTAAAGTCATTGAAACACATTTACATGTCAATAAAACAGCGAACAGACAGATTTTCATGCCTCTAGCAAAGTGCTGTATTCCAAATTTAGCTCTGAATTCTTCAGCAGTTCAGGCTTCAGTAAGTTTTACAAAACAATTTTGTTGCCTGACCCCAGGCCTTGGTTTCTGTTTTTCATTTCCACTATGGCTTATTTATTCTTGATAGAATGACAGACATGCCGCCCTCTCCAGGTCACAGCTCTATCAGTGCATGGATCAGCCTGCCAGGAATAGCCTTAGTGCAACCAACATATCCATTGGTGAAGTAACACCATTCCTGTGAGAGATCCTGGGCCAGCTGCACAGCTGATGTAAATCCGTGCTGTGGAGCAATAAAGATTTGCAGCAGCTGAGATACTGACAGTACCATTCCCAGCCAAAACAACTCCAGCCATCCATTGATTCCAGTATCTCTTTCCAAATGGATGTTCCCATACAGAATAGAAGTCTCCTGTCAGGTCACTCAATGTGCAATTGTTTGTTGAGTGTTTCCCATTCCTGGAGTATCTTCTCCTCTTTTACAAAACAAGTCCTGTGACTCTTATATTAAAATAGAGTTCTATATTTATTTCTAAATACGGAAACATTTTTGTAAAGATTACTCGTATGACAAGTAAGAGTTTTATTTTTAGTTTATTTTTTTATTAATTATGCAACAAGAAGGACATACTGATAGAAAAATCATGCTTTTTTTCTTCCCTCTTCCAATTTAGTTTGGGTACACATATGTAGATTTGGGGATCTTTCACTGCCAAACCCTCTATCATTCTCAGAGGGTTTTTTCTTGACTGACCTAAGCCTCATCCTGGTTCTAATGCAAAACAGATGAAAACTTTCTAGTCTGAGGGGAAAAACAAAAAAAAAAACCAAAAAAAACCAAAAAGAGAGAAACAAGGCAGAAGATATTGTCACTAGACACATATTTGTTGCTTGTAAAGTAGTTATATAGCTCCCTGGGCCCACTTTAAAACCAAGGCCAAGATCTGACCTCAGTGTTTTCCTCTGAGCAGATGCTTAGCTATGAATTCACTTGTCACTTAAGAAAGGAGTCCTTGATTTTTTTTTTGCCTCTCTCTACCCTCATAACAATTGTTCCTTTTAAACAGTTGCATCCACATTTTTTGTGTAAAGGTTTTTTTCTAATGTCACTGGGAGCAACACTTCATGTGATGGATTTTATTTAAAGACTGATGCTGTTGCTTTCCAATAATTTGAACCATTTTTTCCACATTGATTCATTTGTCTTTTCCATGGGTACTTCCTCAAATGTTTTCAGCTTTGTGGTTAGGTATTTCTGTGCCTCAGATCATGACTTGAAGCCTGTTGTAAAATATCAGAAAACGGTGTAGAGAGCAGATGAGTGGAGGACTGCACAAGATCCTCTGCATGTTGTCTGTGCTGAACAGAATCTGTAAGAAATGTGTGAAAGCAGAAGTTCAGGGGCCATAATGCAGCAGTAGCTTACCTAGTCAGAAACCTGGGCATGACTCTGAGTCACCATATAGCATTTGTAGACCTTACTCATCAACTTTTTACCCATTACAGCTGTGTAAAGCATTCACAGGGAAACAAGAAACCACTCATGGTTCCTCTGGTTTCAGGTTTCCTTATAAATTCAAAAATGAAGTGAAGTTCATTCTGATTTGGAAACGTTTGCTAATCTGTTGAGAAAAAATAGACTGACATTTTATGATTTGAAAGTGTGGAAAAGGAATGACTTTTCAATTTATACTAAATGATATATAAATACTAGGTACTGTAATTCTAATTTTTCAATTTAGATTAGTCTGAAGTTTAATGTTTTGTTTAGCACACAGACACTAAATTCAAAAGAGTACTGCTAGAAATTGNAAAATTAAAAAGAGTGATGCTAGAAATTAGCTTAAAAAAAAAAAAAAAAAAAAAAAAAAAGACCTCAACAGGATAATAAAAGGCAAAATCAAAATTTAAAAAATATATTTGTAAAGGATTTGGAATTAAATTATCCAAAGTGATGACCAGATCTCATAAAGCAATATAAGTATGGAATGGAAATGAAGGGATGCTATCATTAAGAGAAATAAGAAGACTCAGATGCAACTTGAATACATTGAATTTAATAAACATGGAGAGGTCTGGAATCAACAGCAGAGACAAAACTGAGCTGAAGTGGCTGGTTAGTAATAATGAATATTTCATTTTTGTACTACAGACCCTCTCAGAAAAATTTCTATGAAAGCATGAGCATTTCCCATGTCACAGGAGAATCAACTATTTATTGTAACAGACAAAGAAATTATTTCCAGCGTGAATGCACTCTTGTTAAAAAACTTTTACGTTTAAGATACAAGGACACTGCTTATCTTGGTGAAATCTAATGATTGACTGCAATAAACATACTAGATATTATACTGAGACCTTTTTTCTAAACATCAGTAATGATGTCTGTTTTATTTATCAAAGCAGGAGGTATCCTAATCTTCAGAATAAGAACAGTTTCTTACATTGGATTTTCATGTAGGATGTTACTGTGGACAGGAGGTCGGAATTTGTCGAATTTTAAACTCTTTCCAGCATTACAGCTTGGCTTGACTCAGACTTTTAGAAAATACTGACAAAGTCACAGCAGCTGTATCAAGCACAGAGGCTGCATATTCCCTGGCTTATCTCCACAGAAGGACCCCAAATACATCCCCTGGCTCTAGAAGGATTGCCATGAGTAGCATTAATGGCATAAATGGCTCTGGTTGGGATGACATGTGTCAGTTTCATGAAACTGCTTGAAGAGGCATGATTTTCATTCAGTCAAAAAATCGTCATACTCCAATAAGATAATACAATCAATACAAGCAAGAGTAGTGATTTTGGAAGTTTTGTTGTTGATATGCTGGAAATGTTGGGGTTCCTTGGCAATGAACCATATGTTACATGAGGAATAGGTTAGCATATCCAGGCTGAATATCCCTCCGAGTAAAGTGGAGCTGCTTCAGTGTTTGTAGATATTTCCTAGAGAATACTGACTTGGACAATTTATCATATTCAACTGGCTGGCCCTCACTGTTTTCATAAACTGCTAAATAAGATGTTTAGGTAAAACAAGTCTTGTAGATGATTATATCCACAGGGTTAATGCAGCTAAGACACCTGAGGAATAGAAAATCTGGCAAATATTTCAGGTTTTTTAAAAAAAGTAGGGTCATGTACATTGTTGTGCTGGGCAAATGTTCAAGTGTGTGGCAAATTTGATTTCTTTTCCACCAAGCCATTCCGTCATAATAAATCTAGGTTTAGGGTATTTTTGTTTTGGTTTTGTTTTGGGGGTTTTTCCCGCTCTGCGCTGTTGTTGATTTTAAACACAAAGTTTAAACATGCATTTCCCGCAGCGCGCCGCCGGGCCCGTGTTCTGCTTCACTATCTACAGAACACATGAACGCCGCCAGATGCTTCCAAATAAACGGGATTTTATCAATGTTTATTTGCTAGATTCTATTTGTGGCTGTAAGGCCTGACAGGGCTGTGCTGTCCCCTGTGACCCCTGGGTGGCCAGGCCACGGCTGTGGGCGCCGGGAGCGGCCGGGCCAGGCCGGGCCCTGCATGAGGCCGGCGGGGCCGGCGGCTCGACAGCGACCCCGCGCGGCCGCGCCCGGAACAGCCCGGGGTTGAGCACCCCAGTCCCGAGCAGGGCTCCAGCGGGCCCATGGGGGAGCAGGCCTCGGGTTTAGTCGGGGATTCAGGAAAACATCCACAGCTCTTTTTCCCTGTGTGTTTTCACTTATGTGTTCGTTTCACTCACACACCGCCCCCGCCCCTCCCGCCGCACGTCTCAGCAGCAGCTTGCAGCTAAAAAGGACACATCACCCGCTCTCCGTTTGTGTTTTATTATTCCCCCCCGCCCCTCAAACTGTCAGAATAAAGAAGAAAATAAAGGGCAGCGGATCCGATTTTCGGCACAAAGGCCCATACAGCTGGGGAGCAGAGGTGGCTGTGCCCCCCTGGGCCAGCAGAGCTGTGCCGCACACTGGCCATCGGAGCAGCTGCGCTGGCCACAGCGCCCCAGCGCTGGGAGGGCATCGGGGACACCCATCCTTCCCACTCCGTCCTGCTTCCCCCAGACCTCTAATCTGCTACTGGCACACTGAGCAACCCAGCATCTCTGACTTTATGGCCCTCGAGTGGCTCCTTTGAGAGGTGTGTTAAAGCAATAACAGAACTCGTGCTGAAATAGGGTTTGAATTTTTCTGTAGTAAAGTATTGTGGCAGCTCAGAGTATTTACTACAACAGATAGAAAAATCACTTAAAAAGTAATGTTCACATGCTCCTTGGCTTATTCTTCTGGAGACTGTGGCTGCTGATGTGTTAAAAAATGGAACAGCACCAGCTGACCAAGCAATGCTTTAGTGTCTACCTTTGCAGCATTAGCAATGTCACATTTGCTGCATGTGCATCATTGCCATCAGTTGTGTCTCTCAGAAGAAAGTTTTATTTTCTTCATCACTTTTTTACAAGACAGCACAATAAGCCACACACTGCTCAATTCCTCAACAGGGACAAGATGTAGAAGTTTATTGCTGCAGTAAAAATAAACATAAATCAGCAGACTGGTTTGATTTTACTGTTTTATACTGAAATTATCTTGAAAGCCTCTGCCTCAGTTGTTTCTGTGTCCATGGGAAACTTGCCAAATATTATACTGACTCTTCCACTATCCTTTGTATACACTAAAAATATAGGCCAGACTCCTTCACTGTGGAATAGAAACTGTGCCCACATACAGCTCAAAGCAGGCTTGAGAGCAAGGATTTGGTACTTTCTTATCTTCTTTAACAATTCCCCTAGAAGTTAATGTTTTTCTTGAACTGAAAAAGAGTTTTGCATAAACATCTACTGTTTGAGAAACTTGCTGTTTAAATACTGAAAACGAGATGATGTCTTTGGTCTTCCACTAAAAAATTTTACAACTATAATAGAATAGTTTTCTTTTTTTAAATTTCTTTGGAAAAAAGGTCAAAAACCTCCTCATCTGAACATTTTCTGACTCTCTACACAGAAATCATGGTTGCTGCCTTTCAGTGTTAAATGATACGTTGTGTATAAAATCAGTTCTAATTTATTCTAAGCCTTCTGAGTTATGTGAAGGGAAAAGACAGAAGTTTTCTGTTGGTTTAAGCAATGAGGTGCTTAGGTGATTTATTAAGCGAACTCATATGTATTGCTGCTAACTCTTCTGGTTTTGTCATGAGTTTATAGTGTTTCTCTTAAGCAATCATTTCTTGGAACTGTGTAATTTCATGATACTCCTCACTTTTTTAAACAAAAATCTATTATGCTTCAGACATCACGCAAGTATAAATTGTTTGTGAATATAAAGTAAATTTATTTCTAAGACTGAAAAAACCTAACCAAAAGGAGTAATGAAATATAATTCATATTTATTTTAACCAGTCTGTCTGTATTCAAACGTATCTAAGGATTTTACTGGATCTTATTCTTAGTTTTCAGCTGTTTCAGTATTGTAATTTTTATTTAGAAAAATATAAATAAAAAGTAAAAACTACCCGCTCTCACGTTTCTTAATTAACTCTAAATAATTTTGAATAAAATATGATAAGTGCATATAATTTAACTTTATTTTAAGACAAAAAAGCCCCAATGTAAACACTAACCCTTCTTGAAACATGGACTATCACTTCCATGTTTTTCCCAGCCTTAAAAAAACCCAGTTCAACAAGAGACAAAACTATGCAAATCACTGGCTCTGGGGATAAAGTTGCAAAAAAAAAAAAATGTAATTCAAAACTATATTTTTTTTTAATATGTGGCAGTCTTAAATAAGATAGGAATGCTTACTTGTCTTACACAGCTCATCAATGTAAATCAGTAAATATATATCAACTTTTCATTGATTAAGTATCTGTGCAAGAGAAGAAAAGTAACACAATTAGTTGGAAATTTATATTACTGAATTACTGTGGAGGGGTTTTCATTGAAGGCAAGTATGATTGCTAAACCTTGACTTAGACATTTGTAAGAGTGGTTTTGGTCAGACTGGAAAACTTCTTGTAGATTTTCACTCTCCCTGTAACCAAGAATGGCTACAGCTCCTTGGTGCTGGTGAACACCATCAGTCAGCTCCACAGTCAGTGGTTGTTATTATTATTATTTTCCCTGTGCTAGAAATACCAAGTTTTTCCATTGCCAGGGAAAAATATAACTATTTTTTTGGTAAAATAATTTTAGACACTTTTTCCTCACTGGCAAAGAAAGCTCTGAAACTCAGAATGATCTTTGGAAGCTAAAGCTAAACAGAAGAGTAAACCTTTAATAAATTTGAAGTGCTGCTGTTATATTTGTGTGGTCACTCAAAGAGCAAACTGTGAATGGTCTTGTGCTAACAGATAATCTCAAATATACAAAACCAAAATATTCTTACATATTTTGGCCAAACTCCTGTATGTCACAGCATGTGACACTATAGAAACCTTTAGGTGCTGCTGTTATTAAATGACTGGCTAAGTTACTGGCATAAATTTTATAACACTTCATATAGGCCCATGCTCTGAAAGATACAAGATGTTCAATTAATCCTTCATGTCAAAATTATTTAGGTTGGATTTCAAACTGTGACTTTCTAGTCAGCAACAAAACCAAGGCAACCTCTCCATCTGAACCAGATATGAGACTGAAAAATAAAAGCTCCAGTTCTGGGTGGATGTGTTCAAGTTCTAAAATACATTTTTGAGGTTGGCAATGATTTGGCAGGCCCAAATGTCTGGAAAGGAGTAATTAACATATGGGATATTCTACTTCCAGAAGATAAGGCCAGAATTATTTTCCACTGAAAAAAAAAATTCTCAAAGGAAATATTTTTCAAAGCAAGGCCTTCTTAGATCTTGATTCCTATACTTAGAAATGCATAAGAATAACGTCTGCCCTCAGGGGAGAAACTTGACCTTTTTAGGTGTCTGTCCACCCTTAGGGATTAATGTAAACCAAAAAAGGGTTAATAATTTCCATAGCACTCTCCCAGTTCTATGAGTCACAAACTTTGAAGATGTTTATGTTCCCCTGCCCAGGTCACGAGTAACTTTCTTCTGCTGCTGTGTTAATAGGTGAATTATCGCACACTGAGTAACAATCCAAGTAATAAAATTGTATTCATCCCTGTCCTGAATAATGAAAACAGGTTTCAAATGAAGATTGCCAGCAGAATAAAGACCCCAAAACCATATCCTACCAAACGCTCTTTATTTCATTACTTATGATTTTAAAACTATAGGTATTTTAGTCTTATGGTGGGTCTTATGTGTAGCTCTAAATTTCACTCTAATGGTGATTTAGCCTTTAGTCACCCATTGCCAGGAAATTTAGTGTTGTATTCTTATTAGCTGACTGACTGAAGTGGCCTTTACTGAACTGTAAGCATGACTAATTATTAGGAAAGTAGAGTGCAGAAACAGAATTTAAGAGATTTATAATATTTGGAACACACATTTCCTATAATAACAACAGTCTTTGTTTTGCATTCATGGCCATATGAGGCAGAGAACCATAAGAAAGGAAGGAAGGAAGGAAAGGAAGGACAGGAAGGAAAGGAAGAAAGGAAGAAAGAAAAAGAAAGAAAAGAAAGAAAAGAAAAGAAAGAAGGAAGGAAGGAAGGAAGGAAGGAAGGAAGGAAGGAAGGAAGGAAGGAAGGGAGTGTTTACTTGAAGAGCTGAATGCCTAACAAAAAAAAGCACTAAGGTTAGCAGTCCTGCAACTTCAGTACTTAGTCATATGAGCGTGTGCTAACTGAGGTACTCCTAGCCAGAGGACATAAAAATACTTTCTCAAGCTGCTAAATGCAATTTTAACTAATAAGGCCAGTAATACAGATGGGCAAACCTCAAAAGGTTCAGAGTTTGGACTCTGTTCCAGTAAGCACACATGCACATTTGAGTGATTATCTCCTTTCGTGTTTGCAAAATTGGACTGGAATCCTGACAAAAGTGAGCTTTCTTCTCCAGGGATAATTCAGCACTTTAAGTCATGACTGCAAAGCAAGCTCTCTTCTCTTGGGGTAGTTCAGCACTTCTAGTCGTGACTGAAAATGCAGACATGCAATTAAACCAAAAAGGACATATACACACAGAAAAAAAATTCTTCCCTTCTGAAAAAGATTGGTTCTGTATCTTGTTTAATTCCCTTATCTCTAGTCTAGCAGCATAAATACTGTGGAAAATTAAAAGAAACAGCCTACAATTTGCATTTTCCAAAACGATATTTAAAATACATGTATACAAGCATGAACCATATGAAAAACAGAAATAATAAAAGGCTTTGGGATGAACATGGAAGAAAAAAAATTAGTTGTTTTTTTTTTTTTTCAAGTATTCTCCTAATGTTTGAATATTTGATACCTGAAGTTACATCAATTATCAAGACCAGGAGACTCCTAAATATACAGGTATATATATACCAGGACAATTTCATCTATTAAGAAAGAAAAGCTATTTTCCGAGGTTTTTAATCCAAATTCACAATAATAAATGATAAAGTTAATTGAATGTTGAAAGATTTAGACTATCATATAAATTTCACTTTAGCTGAAGCCAAAATTTCTAGGCAAAAAAGTAGTATTGTGGTTTTATAGAAAGAGTAAAAGAGAGAGAAAATGCTGTACAGATGCAAATATTCGCAAATCCAACATGAACGTAATTATTATGGAAAAGCAGCACCAGGTAGACACTGAACCATGTCTGATTAAAACTCAGGCAACACACTAATGAGAGTCCTGTATGCAGTAACTTCTGTCTATGGAAAAAAGGAAGCAATTCTGACTATTCAGATTTTTAGAAAATATTTTATGTGTTTCACAGAAAGCAATGAAAAATAATGTTTGATACCAGTTCCGCAAAAATCTGTAGGATCCAAGATGTTCACCTAATTGTAGGCACTTAACTAAGTCAGAAAATTCAGGTGCAAGACTTGCCAGAATCCCTGTGTCCATTGTAAAATCAAGGTAACTGAATGTCTCTGTACAGGCACTTCCTTTTCTAGATAATTTGAAAGGAAGTGTTTTCATATGTTAAACAATCAAGTTTAATTGCACATGACTATAATGTTTATGCTGTTTGAATGTATGCTGACATATTTGTATCTGGTTGTATAAACCTATCCTCAGAGGAAATTTGGTATTCCTGCCCTGAAACTAAACACATGTAAACTGCTCCAGTCGACATGGGTGCTTTATTTATCTTCCCTTCTGTGAGATATAGGTGATTCAGAAGGAGTGCTTAGGAAAAATGCATCCACAGCATTAAAAATCTGTCAGCTTGTGATCTCAGTGATGCTTGCACAACTTCTATATAAGTCATGAGGCCATTACACTCAAATAGCAAATACAGTAAGGTGGGACAGATGATTTGGAAGAAGTTTCAAAAAAATTGAACAAAGCTGCAAAGCCGGAACAATGTCCTTTGTGGTCAAAACTTGAAAAGTATTTTTAGGATACTGGTATTTTATGAGGACTTGAGGACAAATGGCTCATGTCTGATGCAAAACAGGCTGGGAGTCTGGTAGATGTAAAAATCAAAATGGGGGCATGGAAACAAAGCAGCACACCAGGAAAGTCATCTTTGCAAAGTCATCCTGTATTGGTATGCAGAGGCATAGCCTGAGTGTGACTGTCTGAGGGGAAAATGCTCAGGTAACTGAGAAGGGAAAAAGTGAGAGTCTGGGTGGAAATGAGAGGATATGAAATGCTGTGTCTTTGAGAAGTTATTTAAAAATGAGTCTTTGAGAATTAAGCATACCCTGGTAAAAGGATCTAATGGAAAACCTACTGGAGAGTTTTCCCAGACTCCAGTGACTTGCAGGATGGTTTATTACTGTTTAGCATAATCAAGCAGAAATGAGTCCAAGTGAGGGCTTGTAGTAGCACATTTTTAGCCCTGCTGTGCCTGAGTTCATGGCTAAATAGCTGTGAGGAGGCATCAGAGACACTCTGAGGCTGCACTGAACAGGAGCAGTCCAAACAAGAGACGTGTCTCTACAGATCATCAGCAGAGATGGAAATCGAATTTGTGTATGAGATCATCCAAGGAGGTGTGAAGCATGAACAGGAGTCCATAACCAGAGTCTTGTGCAGCAGTTTGTAGTGAAAGGTGAAGGGAAGAATTAAATCATTCAAGGTCCAACGTAGTGAGAACCATTTGGATCATAGATGGAGACACCAGGGAGAATGATATTAAGGATATTACTATCCAACAAGGCTTTTGTGTCAAAGTCACCAAAGTCTACATGAAAGTCTGAATTCAGCATCAGTTGTGTGGTTTGGATATGAACACTTGGTCAGTTTGGGAAAAAATGATGCAGTGGAATATATAAAGAACAGGAATTGGGTTACTGTTAATTTCCTCTGGCAGGAAGAGATGAAGAAAAGAGCAGCAAGGAAGGAAAGAGGGACAGAAAGATTTTTGGCAGTGGTTGTTGAGCTTATTTGTAATGTAAAGTTGAAGTCACAGAGGCAAGGAGGCCTCCCTGGAACTTGGAGGGACCAGATCTTCTCTCATCTAAGGGATGAAGAAGAAAGTGAGCTGGTCACTAGTAATGAGGCAGATGCTGAGACAGAGGGAGCTTTTTGATGTCTATATAGGGAAGATACTAAAAAATATTGCTTTTTCTGTAAGAGTTCTATGAGAAGAAAAATTAAACATGTACATAGAAAACAAAGACATCTCAAAAAGACTCTCCAAAATAAGAAACAGGGATATGAGGAGAAATTTGAGACTGGCAGATAGGTTGGTATATTATACACACTTCTCAGTGGTACATCACTGCATGCTTATGTGAAGTCAGCCTGGACAACCTGGATCCTTATTTAGTGTCTAGAAGTGCCTCTCATCCAGAACCCGAAATTTCAAAAAAATTCTTGGGGGACTTTCAAAAGCAATTCGGTCAAATCTGTAAATGCTTTATATAAAAATTTGAAAAGTAGGTTTCTGATGGCATGAAAAACGTATGAAAAGAAATCAACTCTACAGCTGTTTCTTATTAACACTATCTTCAGGAGTTTTTATAAGCTGTCAAATAGAACATGCCAACATTAAATCAGTTATAATTAAGCCTCCATTTCAAGATTCCTTTAGAAAAATAGACATAAAATTCTTACACCAAAGATGAATAATAGTCTTTTTATAAGCTTTTCTGACATAAAATGATTTTGAGGTTTAAGGGCACACTATTTTAAGGACCAAAAGAACCCATGGATTCTTCTATATTTCAGTGTCATGGGGATTATTTAAAGTACCACATAAAACAACATTTCTTACTGTAAATTAACATAGATGGCCTAAAGTTCATGAAATTACAAGAAATTACATCAATGAAGGGCCTGGGCTTTTACCTTTACTATTCCTTCATTCCTATCTTTGTTTCAAAGAGAAAGGGATCCCCTGCTCCAAGGTAAGATGTGTCTTCTGTACACTTCAAGGGCATTTGCTTCTTTTCAAGCATCTGTTTCTTTTAGAAGGATGAATTTTACCTTCAGAATTGCATGGGGAGATAAAATTTATCTTTAACCAAAGACTCATTACTCTTGCATATTATTAGGTACATACAAAATGTAAATTTTTTTTGGCTCACCTCATACTAATTTCAAGATGAAGTTCAGCCTCTACAGAAGCATTTTTATCCTGTAATTTTAAACTTCAAATTTTATAGTTTTCATCTGGCAGAAGCTTAACTGAAATTGAATTTTGAAATTCCCACAGATCTCATTACAAGAAATTCATTTTGTTCTGAACAAGAAATAAATTAAGAATAATCACTACTGTAAGACTTACACTGATGTCACCCAGTTCCATTATAAACCTTTCATTTCTAATTCAAAATTCTCAAATCCAAAGACTGGCCTTTTTAAAGCTTCCAAATACAGCCAGGGCTACTTTCTAAGGTCTTCCTTGCTCTTCTCATTCTTTAGACTTTTTTTTATTAATAATGCCTATTTCCTAAAAAAAATTTAAGAGATTGATAATCAAAACTACACACCTCCTGGAACCAAAACATAAAACTTTTCAATTAGGGTAAAATAGCATCTTTATAATTCAGACATGAATCCCAGATGCAAATGTAGGAAGCAAACTGAAATTTCACTTAAAGTTCTCTTTTTCCACTTCTGTTACCCATAAATTGTCTAGATGTACATGTATATACTTAGGCAGAGAAAAAGAAAAAAACTCAAGGGGCTTAAATGATCTGCATGATTCTGTATTTCCAAAATTTTCCTTCACATTTTTGTAAGTGACGATAGGGACAAGAAGTATCTAGATATGCGAGCAACTGATGAAGTGAAGACAACTTTTTGCGTGTTGCTTACTGCTTTTAGCCTGAACTATTGAGCAAAAAAAAAAGAGTTGCCTCTAAAATACTCTAGGCAGTGTGGCAGTAACTGATTTTGACACAGAATTCTCATGCAAACTCACTATTTTCCTGTGTTCCTGTAAGTTGTATGTTACATGAGATGATTCCTGTCCAGAGCATATGTTTTAAAATGAGACCATTTTTAAATGTCAGACACAGCCTATGGCTACAGACTACACATATATCAAAATTAAATAATTCACTGCTGATATCTAGTAACAAAATGGGAAAACCCTCCCCCACACTTTTTATACCTTTAGTCAGTCACATGTCAGGAATTTTTTGTTTTCATTTAGTTTTTCTCTTTTGGAAAGAGGAAAAGATAAGGCCGGATTACTCTCTGGGGGTAGTCTGTTTATTGCAGCAGACATCAGATTTAAATCAGTGTGCCCCATTACAGATCTGATTCCCAGGCTTGCATTTCATATTTACAAAAAAAAAAAAAAAAAGTTCATTTGAATTACTATAGAGCTTTGGGGGTTGAGCTGGATCCACCTTTCTCAGGCCATGCCTCCCCAGCTGGGCACTGTCAGATTCAAGATTTTAGTAGAACTAATTAGCTCAATCACAGCATGAGTTAATGCCACTGGATGGGCTTCAAACTGAAGCTACCTCACACCCATCTGTCTCAAAGAATGGCCAGAGGACTGAGCTCTGCCTGTGTGTTGCCTTGCCTTAAGCCTCCAGCATAGGTTTGCTTCCAGCTTCACACTCCAATTCATAGTGTGAAATTAAAAGTGTGAAAATCTAAGTTGGCTACAAATATATAAAAGTAACTTGGTGTTCGGTGGAACAGCACTTGCCATCCAATACTCCACCTCCCACTCTTTGTTTTAGATTAATTGAAAGTACAAACTTTCAATAAAGTCACTCTCATAACTGCATTGCACAGCCAGTGCCTATTTCTGTGAATAATTTTCAAAGTCTACATTTGCTATGAAGTGAGAGACGGAACAGGTTTATTGCAAGCAGACGACAACTGTAATGACTTGCCTTGAGCTAGAGAAAATTTTCAGTGCATGTTAATGCATTAATTTGAGTGGCTGGGACTAAAGCTAAAGCAAGTATTTGCAACTGTACTAATGGCTGGATAGCAGTTCTTCACTGAACTAATTATACTGCCAGGGGCTTTAGTCTTAGGAGGGTCAAACAGAAGTCGTAAACACAACTAAAATGAGGAGCATAATCAGCTGGTACTGTGGAAGAGAAGGAAAATTAAGAATTTGATTCTGCTGTCTCTTAGAATTTTAGCTCTCTTTGTTACCTCAGGTTCTTTTTTATGCCCCTGGGAATATGTCATGGAAATAGAGCAAGGAGGAGGGAAGCCAGGGCAAAACAGGCAACCTGAGCTCCATCGAGGGCTGTAAGTGCCCCCCACTATGTGAATGTGGGCAGGGCTGGCCATGCTGGGAATGTGCTGACTCCATCTACTGTCCCTGGCCAATGTAATGGGGATCTCTGATATTCTCTTCACATTTGTCAAGGTCTCCAGGATGAGAGATCAGTAACTTCCTTCCCACAAGGAGTACAATGCTCTCTGAACAACAGCTGCATTCATAAGTGGAAGTTATTTGAGATTTAATTGAGATTTGTAAAATTCTCTGGAGTCTTAAATCCATTAGTACAGCTTACGCTGAAGAGTAATTGACAGCACTTTGTCTGAAAGCTCCAGTCAGGCTCTTCCTCCTCCTCCTCTTCCTCCTTGCCAAGGGCCATATCTCAGTGCAAACAGCAACACTTGCCATGGCTTGTGGTCCCTCAGAGAGCAGCGAGTGTGTCATTCAAACGGCCGTGGTGCTGCAATGTCAACTTGCTGCAGCTGCACAGCCCTGACCGCAGCTCCACCAGAGGGGTTTTG
Source organism: Illadopsis cleaveri (assembly GCA_013399915.1). Classification (NCBI taxonomy): domain Eukaryota; kingdom Metazoa; phylum Chordata; class Aves; order Passeriformes; family Timaliidae; genus Illadopsis; species Illadopsis cleaveri. The sequence goes on along the minus strand of VXBB01008839.1, from coordinate 62,150 downwards.
TTTCCCGTCCTCCTCCTTCCCTTCCAGGAGTAGCTGGGCTGCAATCTGAGACAAATAGTTGCACTGTGTCTGCTCGCTGCATGAGCCGAGGTGAGCTGGGGAATGGTGGCTGCCAGGTTCCAGATTGATGGCGTGTCGAAACCCCAGAGCAAGATATGTTGGCAGCAAAGTGATCCTCCATGGGGAATCCAGCATAATATGCTTTCCAGATTTCTGGGCCAGCTTCCAACTTCTCACTCCTATGTAAGCAACAACTATCCCTCATGAGGGAGAAGAAGGGCCCTTGCACTTGCTGCTGCTGATTGCCCTAATAAATGTGTTTAACATATGTATGTTTATAAAGCAGCCATAGGGAAGCAATTTGACTACCTCTTTCCACATATATCTTCCTTCTGCCTGCCTGAGGGCTGGCATGATGCCAGCCTGAAGACAATGCAGTATAAACTTGACAGCCATCTATTCATGTGTATGGTCAGACAGAACACTGTTCCTTTGAGATTACTCCTCCTATGCTAAGCATGCTGCCAAAGGAAATTACAATACACTTTCCACTTTATGATGCAGATAACCAACGTTATAATATTCATGTTATCCCTGAATATTAGATTTTTTTATTCTTGAGAGAAACTGAGCTATTGTGACTGTATTGAACACTGTACCTCTGAACCAGTTCCCCTGACTGCCATGCAAGATCTCAAAAAGCTTATTTCGTAGTTACATTTCTCAGGATACTTGGTCTTGGGTATTGCTATGTTCAACTAAATTTAAATTTCTCTGTCTTTTAAGCAGCTTTTGCCAAGGCTAATTGAAGCTTGTCTCCAAACTCTGCATCAATTTGACCAAGTTATGACAACTGCCTGCATTTGGTTTTGGCCTCTGAATAATTCTCTGGTGAAACATTAAAAGAAAAAAAAACAAACCAAAGTACATATCTTAAATTAGGGGAAAGTGAATTAGCTGCCTTGAAACTGGCAGATGATTTTTTTTGTAGGTGTTTAAGGTGTTCTGACTAAGGAATTTAGACCTATATAGACCCTGTATGTATATTTAGACCCTAACTATAGTGATTAAAGTGTGCAGCTTGTGTCACAGTCACCATAGAGTACAAACATCTCCAAAAGCTGAATCATACCTCTTTACATACAAGTCTAAAATAGAGAGGATGAAATATTTTCTGGGAGGAAATTTTTCCATTGACTGTGGAACAACTAACACTGGTGTCCTGTATTTTTGACAAATAAAATTGTTTGAGACTAATTCAACCCTAGAGCTGTACTAAATTTATAAGAGTTGCCTAAATTTAGCAGGTCTTGATAAATCCTACTTACAAATAATCTTTCCATTATTCACCTTAGGAGCTCTTGGGATTACCCTACAGGTAGCCCCAGGGTTGAGTAATGAGGCAGCATTTTAAGAAAGCAGTCTAAGATGAGGCTACTTATTTAAAGAATTACTTGCTTAAGCCTGCTTGCCACTGTTACATCAATTTATCATAATTCATTAAAGTAGCGATGGCATTGTATTGGAAAACAGCCCTACCAAGTATGTCACTGGGAGAGGTGGCTGAAAAATAAACAATAAATACCAAAATCAGAGCTGGAAACTTGATCTTGGATCGTATTATGTGCAGGTTGACATGCTGTGGACAAGTGACTTGTGACAACAAGAACACATGAAAAAGATCTACAAGTACAGAATAGCTTTTTTTTCCTCTGATACAGGAGTTAAATCCTGAGCCTATCTCATGAATTGATACTGTGCTGTACTTAAGGCCAACTGTGCTGTATGTGAGCTGCTTTCTTTAAATTCTTTTTAAGGGGAAGGACATCCGCAAGGTAAGTATGTCTCTCCAGGTAGGCAAGATACCACGATCAACAAATGTGTACTTAGACTGCAAAGTCAGAAGGAGGTTTCAATATGCTCTCAGATATGACTGACCACTTGGATTTATCCAAGAAGCACTTACCTTACTTTTCTCTCTTTCTCTGCCTTCTGGTTCCATGTTTTCATGAAGTCTTTTATTCAACATGTATATATATACTTTTTTCTCCTAGTTTTCAGGCTAAATTTAGAGTTATTGCCTTCCTCTTCAGCAGACCTGGGAGTGAAGGAGTTCCTACAGAACAGTTGATTGACCTTTGTAATACCTAGGAAAATAACATTCAGTGAAATGAGGAAGCTATTATAGGTTAGACATCCAGCTCTATTCTGTTGTTTAAATCCCTACAGAGAACAAAAGCATGGAAAAGAAAATAAAAGATATTTAAATATTGGCTTCCTCCTTGGTCATTTTATACTAAAGTCTGGAAATTGTCCTATCACTTTCCATGGTACATGACAAATGGTGTGGAGAGGATAACAGGAATGACAAGTCATGAAAAAATAAGAATACACATGTAGAGATTATTTAAAATGTTCTTCTTGCTATTTTTGTAAAGAAAAGTATTGTCTTGAGTGAGTGGGTTCACATATAAATATTTACAATTTTTAAATTTAATGACAATTGTTAGGCTCTTCTTTTGCTTTTTAGAAAAAAAGAGAATTTATGGAGATATTATTAAACTATATTTTTAAACAGTACACATCCTTGTTATCTATATTAAGTGAATGCTTAAGCAATAGGAGCTTGAATTGAACTACATTACACTGAAGCACATTAACATAGTACTGTAAGTGACATTGTGCACCCCTCAGGTTGATCACCAAATGCATGAAATAGACTATGAGCTTTTGGGTAATGAATATAGTTTCTCCACATTTAATGTACTCTCCTTTTTTTTTTCCTGCAACAATGTATTTTATGGGAATACCAAAAACAATTGTATATTGCCACAAATTTGTAAATGAATAGGTTATTAAGATATTTTATTTTATAGACACCTTTCCTTATTTGTTGATTTCCCTCACAAATCTTGAAAATTTGTTTTCATTTACTGTTTAATAATGACCAGTCTCACTGAGTGCTGTGCCTTTGCCCCAGCCCCACACAGCCTCCCTTCCTCCCTCCTCCCTGGTGGGGTAGGGGAGAGAATTGGAAGGGTAAAAGTGAGAAAACTCCTGGGTTGAGGTAAAGACAGTTTAACAAGTAAAGCAAAACAAGGAATTCATTCAGCACTTCCCATGGGCAGGCAGCTGTTCAGCCATCCCCAGGACAGCAGGGCTCCATCACATGTAATGGTGACTCGGGATGACAAACTCCAACATTCTGAGCACACACACCCCCAACACGCACACGGCTTCCTCCTTCTCCCCTCAGCTTTACACACTGATCATGAAGCCATATGGTGTGGGACACCCCTTTGCTCAGGTGGGGTCAGCTACCCCAGCCTTGTCCCCTCCCAGTCTCTGGTGCACCCCCAGTCCCCTCGCTGGTGGGGCAGGGTGAGAGGCAGAGCTCAGTGTCACTCAGGAGTGGTGTAGTTCACTCTGTAGCTCAGCAGTAACCACAACATCCCTGAATCATCAACACTGCCTCCAGCACAAATCCAAAACACAGCCCCACACCAGCTATTGGGAAGAAAATTACCCCAGCCAAGAATAACAGGCTGTGTTACACTAGCAGAGTTCTGCTGAGTCAAATGAGAAATGATTTATATACACTGTGCAAACCAACATCATCATCTCACAGAGAGAGCCACCTTCTTGTCTTCCTGTTATTAACTCAATGCCCTGAATATCTAAAAAACCTCCAAAAATTGTTTATATATGTATATATACACAAGTGTATATAGTGATGATACCTGAAATTCAGCAGAACTGTTTGAAAATGTGAATTGGAAATGAACAAAAGTGTTTGTTTTTAAAGAGAAATTGACACACAGAGATATGAAAATAAATCTGACCAGACTGCAAGAAAATTAATGAAGTAATTCATAATGTGCTTTACTTTGAATGACAGGTCATTTCTTTTTGACAACTCAGTCTTAAGTAATGTTTTCAAAGTATTCATTAGTGACACAGAGCTAACTTGAAGCTTGAAACCAGGTCCTTGCCCCAATGACACTGTTTTAAGCAGTGAAGTAACTAATAAAAAGCAAGAAAGAGGAAAACCCCCTATTTGTAGCCATTATTAATGGCAAAATCTGTTTCTGTTTAAGTATCTCTCACTGCATATTGTATGTCAAAAAATGCAAGCCAATTATTCCACATTCAGAAATGTTTCACCTCTGGGAAAACACTCAGCAGTGGCCATGTTTTTCTACGATTTTTTTTTTTTTAAGAATGTGAGAGATATTTTCCATATTTGTCAAAACTGTCTGTATTATTTTTGCTGTACTTTTTGCTGTAACACTCAGCTATATATTTTCCATAGAAAGATTCTTGACCTTGGGATAACATCTGAAGGCTAATTTTTTTTTTTAACCATTTGGAAACATGACTATTTTCTGCTATGAAATCTTTTCTTTTTACTGAAATCTACAGTTATTTCAAAATACATGATATTTGTATTTTAGTGCAAACCTAAAATTCATGTACTTTCCAATTTAAAAACAATGACTCTTTAATTAAATATAAGCTACTTCACTTTCTAGTGGATCTAGTATATTACATGGAAAAAGAAGAAGTTTCCTACACCTTTAGGAGAAACACCTTTAGACATTTGCAGAAGGATTAGAAGATCTGAAGTGCTGGCCAAAATATGTGGTGTTTCAGTATACAGACTATCTTGAAAAGCTCCTGGCTCCATCGAAATCTAGCGGATGGAACTTTGCTAGATTGACATTTCTGCAAAAAGGGTGCACTGGGGCTGATTTCTGTGATAAACTCCTAATGAAAAGCTTGTCATTTAGTCATCTTGCACCAAGAAGAACCTTATACTGAAAGGGAAAAAAATCAACAGCAGAGTTTTACTCTGCTGAGAGAGTAAACAGACAGAGCAGCCTGGAGTGTCAAAAAGGAGTTTCTCCCTTATACTATGTCCTGAACTAATAAATGTCAGCATGGCAAAGAGGACAGGTTAAGCAAATGTATTACTTCTGGCATTCCAAAATTCTAACATCTATAACTTAAATTTGGAGTCTTTATGGTTGGTTGCTTTTGTTTATTGGTTAGTGTTTTTTATTTTATTTTGTTGTGACTGTTTCTGTGGTTTTTTTTCTTCCCCAAAAAAATCATAACAGAGAAGAACTATATCAATGCCTTACAATGTAAGAATTTATTTCTGTGTAAAAAACTGCTTTGCTTTTTTAAAATAGTGTCTACCAGAGTAGACACTGGGTTTCAGCTGACTTATCTTTTTGCTAAATTAAAAATTGTCTTTCACTTACTATGGAAATGGGCATAAATTTATTGTTCTGTTGTATTTCCCCAAAGGAATAATTAATTTGCTAAGAAACTGAGGGAAAAAAAAAAAAGAAAAAAAAGAAGGGAATATTATCTATTTGATATTTCTCCTTTAATCTTCATTGCTTTCTGGAATTATGATATAAATATAAGCTGACAGGTGAAAGTTCATTCAGAAATTGGAGTCGACAGGGAGTGGAAGCTAAGGGGAGGTGATTCCTAGATTTACTAGGAATTATGGGCATTTCTCATTTTAGCAAGGATTTTGGCATGTGTTTTAAAGGTGATATATAGGGGAACTCACTTGGTGTAAAGGTAAGAAACCAGAGTCCACTACTGCTGTTACATGAACCACTATATGTCTTAAATACTTAATTAAAAAAAGCTGTCGGCAGAATCACAGTCAATGACATCTATATTACAATTGTATCATGCTTGACCATTTGAAATTAGATTAATAGTAATCTTTAGGTCTAATGCTTTCTTTAATGTCTTAGAACAGCCATAAAATATGGAGACTTACTTTGTATAAAAAGAGAAATAAATCATATTTTTACCTGTGTGGGCACTTGTTTCAGAGTCAATCACAACTAAATTTATCCTGCTCTGTTCTGTTCAAGCCTAACTCAGTTTTCCTAACAAAAAAAAAAGAAAAAAAGTTGAGTTGTGTCTGGATGACATATATTGACATTACACATGTATTGTGGTATTGCAGGAAACAATACAATATCCTAAGAGAAAAAGAAGTAAAGGAAATGGCTATACTTGTTCAGTAATTTATAGTAGAGCTATGATGAATTCTGCCTCTCCACCATATAAAACAATTCTATCAAGGTCATATTTTATCATGTGGATTCAGAGTTCCTTCCTAATTAGTTCATCCACACAACCACTACTGATACAACCCATTGCATTTGCTGGGTCCTGAGTTAGGCTGGGATGACCACATGGCTGACAGGCAGTCCTTGCAATACCTGTGTTTTTTGAGGTGAATGATAGAGCTTTTTCTTCCTCACATTCTGTGCTGCAAGCCAGTCTCAAAAAACTGGTAATTCCAGAAGAGCAAGAGGTATTTGAGTGCAAAGAAGCCACAGTTCAGTGTAGGGAATGTCAAATGTGTTGGCAGAATGAATAAATGTGTATTCACATAACTTGCACAGTGAAATTCAGACTTCAAAACAGAAAAGTCTGAAGTGATCTCTATATTCACTTGGCCTTCACTTCTAAACAAAATGTGCAGCTTGTAGAAAATATTTTAAAATATTATTTTAAAATGCTCAATTGGCTGGAATATAAGAGATTGGTCATACATTTCTAGGAAACGAGTTATTTCTATTAAAGCTTCCTGTCTTATTTCTTATTTATACTCTACCCCAGATTTGATGAGACTGTCAAATATCAGCCTTATGTAAAATAATTGGCAAAATTTAAAAAGAGGAAAGTAATCCTGTAATAGAAACAGAATTTCTCCTTTAAGTCCCATGTATTATATGACTCTAAAGTTCATATTTCTCTAATCATCTCTCTTTTTCTGCATTTGATTTTCGTGATTGATGAAACAACTTCATTTACACAAAATATTTATTTCTCTCAGTTTCTAATTTCTAACTTCGTAGCGGAATGAGGGGGGTGAGGGAGAAGAAAAGATATGAATGATGTAGAAAGATAAACCAACCAGCAGCCCCTAGAGTGTTCTCATGACATACACATTTTATTCAGTTATCTTTATATTTTTTAAAAAAGGCTTTTCCACTGGAATAGCTGCCTATGTGCCTTTCAGCAGGCAAATGGCCCTGTAGCCAACACACAAAGGCCTAATCACATTTCTCCTCTTGTTCTTTAGCGAGGTCTTAAGTTGAGATGAATATGATCTGTGGCAGATGGCTGTAGAGCTAACGAAGCCCAGGTCAGTGTGAGGCTGAGTGAGAACTGCCACCAGACAAGGTCAGGAGCCTGGCCCCAATTGTGCTAATAGCAGCATCGAGCTCTGCTGCTGTTCTGGCACCGTGGCAACACTCAGCCTCCAGCTCAGGCACATATGCTGGGAAGAGCTTTCTTCACCTGAGCTCTTTTAATAACCCTCCATCACTATGAAATATCTGACCACTGGGGACTTGCCTGGCAAGTCTAACAAATTAGGGCTGCCTTTACAAGTAAACAGCTATGCCTGCCAGTGATTTCCATCTGTCCAGCACTGCCAGGTTCATTATGAGCATCAGGAGATGGAGTTAAACAGATGGCAGGAAATGTGCTTGGCCCTTGCACTCAGGAGAAGAGGACAAGAGGCAATTGCTTTGCATAACATCCCTTTCCCTTCATTACTTCACATTATAATATGTAAATAGTCACCCCAGGAGGAATTTAAAAAGCACTTAGCATTGAAATATAAGGGTGCTACACGGAGAGAGAGAGAGAAAGGAAGGGATGAAGGTTCTGCTGTTTGCAAACCAGAGTTTTCTTCCCAGCCCCCTCCAGCCCCAAAGAGGTTTCAAGGGCTGCTTTTATTTCTGACACACTAAATACAGCTACTTCTAAACCTGTCTCTCTCATTCTCTTCCCCTGGCTGTCTCCAAAGGCTGCGGGAAGCTGTCAGGCAGCAGCTTGCAGCAAGGCCCAAACATGCGTGTGAGACACGGAGTGTGCAGCACCAGCCAGGCAGGCTCTGCTCAAAGCCTGCAAGCTGATGGGGAAACATCATTAAACACTGCCCCACACAGGAGTAAAGAAAATCGTCCCATTTTCTTATGGAAATTTTAGCATCCTTGGATTAAAGTGGGAACACAAATAAATCTGCATAGGACTTAAATCTCAAAGTAGGAAACTTATTTCTATGTTGTCCCCTTCCAGAGAGCCCTTAGAGGATGCTAGGCCTTTGACTTTCTGAGTCTAAACAAAAACAAATAAAACTGAGAAACAAACAGTTGAAATCTTTGGACATGAGGATTTGGATGAAAGTTAGGCTGTCTGAACATGGTTCCAAGCTTTCTGGAAGACTGACAGTCTTTTTTATGCATTACTATTATGCTGATTATTTTGAGAGCCCCATCTCAGCTGAAGCCTGCAATTGCTGGTGTTAAAACAAGAAACAAAAAGAAAGAAGCAAGAGGAGAAGGTTAATACATAAGAGAAGTAAAACAGCCTAGCTTCAGTGGACTGATAACATTTATGAATCTGATGATCTGACCCACCAAGTTATATATTTTCATACATATTAAAGGAATAGATTACATTAAAAAACAACCAGGAAGACAAGATGTAGTGGCAATAGTCTATCGAGATTTTCCTCTTCATTGAAGCATCTGGAGTTCACATAATGACTGAAAGATACAAGATATTCAGTAGTGTTTAGATAGTTAAAAATGTAATCTGGGCATCTTCTTAGAGGAAGGGCACTGCAGAGTACTCTCATCAGGTCTGGGAGGAGTCCAAGCCATATTTTGAATCCTGAACAAATACTGGAGGATAAAGAAGTCTGTGAATATGATGCATGTAAACACACAAGCCAAGAGAGTACCATGCAACAGCTGCCAGCACACTTTCTCCAAGAGGGAATTATATACCTCACTTAAATGCCCTGTAGTAGCAGTCTGGTACCCCCTCTGCTCCAGCTGAGACCAGATGTTCAGAGGCCAGGAAGGAGTGCTGCATTTTAAAAGAATTGTGAGAAAAACTCTCTCAGAAGAAAAGAAAAATTGTTTCACGTTTGCCAGCTTTCTGATGATAGACTACTAGATTTCAGCATGGCCAGCAGCCCAGGCTACCAGATGTTCAAAAATCCCAGACAAAAGAATATGGTGTCAACAAAGAAGAGCTCTCCTGCACACCAAGGACAAAACTGTTCTGCCTTGCACAGTCCAGGCTTGTCTGCAATACAGGAGGCTTGTCACGTACATGCAGATCTACTGAGTGTCCAGAAATGAGCCTCATAAAACCTACTGCCTGTGGACCTGCCAGTTTTGACAGGTCTGAGTCTGGAAGCTGCATACAGAATGAAAAGCTCCTCTGTGTTTGTAGTGGCAGGAGGTGGTACATCCAAACTTTAAGACTCAAACCTTCCATGACTTCTCCCCCATAAAATTCATAAAACACTAATGTTTTCCCCTTGATCATCTTTATCGCCTTAAATAAAAACCACTCCACATCCTGTCATGAAAACATGGTGTGTTTTCCATAAAACCTTTCTCCTCTCCTTGGTTTCTTCTCTCATTATCCAATTTCCTACTTCTGGCTCAAAAAATTCATCAAACTGAGTTTCTCTATTTAATAGGTATGTTTACTATTTTCTTTTTGTTGGCCTCCGTGTTTTGCTCTACACTTTTACTTCTAAGAATTTAACTTGTATTTTACTGTCTCTTACCCAACCGTATTTCCAGCTTTTGAAGCATTTCTGCCCAACGGCTCAGGCACCCTGCACACCCTTGCTATTAAGAACACTAGTGAATCCTTTCACATCTTCCTCCTTGCAAGGTTAGACATGGTTTCTGGGGATCTCTTATCCCACACAGGAATTGCCTCCACACTATATACAGGGATCAATTGATATTCTTGCTTCTAATTAGTGTAAGATTTCTTTGGACCTTCTAGGCCATTCTCTTTTACACAGCCTAGCATCCTGATTAATTTTGGCATATGCTGCTCCCCTTGTCAAACCCAATTATACTGTAGCCCCTGTCACTTAGGGGTTTGACAGCAGTTCATAAAGCAATTTCTATTTGGGATGAGGTTAGACTCTCTTGCTCTAGTTAGGAGATGGTGAATGATTCCCTGCAGCTGCTTTCTGTGCATTTTTTTCCCTTAATTTTCTGGCAACGCATTGGTGCATGGAGTTATTGGATTTCAGGCTGAAGCGAAAAGGAGTATCTGGACTCATTCTCCAGCCATCCCAGGGGTGTGCTCCGGGTGTGTGATCCTAGACAGGGAGGCTGAGAAAAGAGAATAACACCAAAGAAGCCATTCTTGTCTTTAGTACATTGCACTAGTGTTCACTCCTTGCCCTCAAGATCTGCAACTTCTCCTCTTTAACAGATTAAAAAAAAAAGAAAAAAAAAGAAAAAAAAAAAAAAGTGAATTTATGGGCTTATTTAGTTGAGCCAGGCTCAGACAGTGCCTGTACCTATAATTTCAGTGTGAGATCTGGCAGAAATTATAATGTGGTTACAATTTGCTTTCGCTGCCACTGCTCCATGCCCTTTTGCCCACCTTCCTCCAGTGACATCTTGTATCTTAGCAGGATCTCCTGGCAGGGATGTGTCTGTGGGCCTCTTCAAAGGTGAGCAGACACACACACAGAGAAAGACACAGACACAGATAAAGTGAACAGTAAGATCAGTTAGGGATGTGAAGAGACTGCTTAAAAACTTTATAGTGCACCCATCAGACATGCAAACACTGTGTGAAGTTTCAGCCACATACATCTCCAAATGAAGCTCCAATTAGTCATGCTTTGTGAAACAGGGTATATATAATATTTTCTCCAATGCCTCTTTTATAAAAAATGGCAAGGGTTCCCCCAAGTGCTATATCCTTACTCAGCATCTCCAGCTACAAAAGTTTATTTAGAGTTTACAGTAGTAAAGAATTCAGTCTCTTTTTGCAGGCACTGTACTTTTTTCTCTAGTTGCAAAGGAATTGTTTGCTTCAAGGGTCTTGAACAGACAGCAGATTATTGGTTTGCCTTACCAAGGTGTCAGGAACCTGTGAGATCACCTGAACTGTCTTTGCCCTGCAATTTTCTCTGCAACACCTCCCACTGCAGCACCTTATTGAAAAGATCTTAAAGAAAAAATCTTTATCTGTATTTTCTCAGGCTTTATTTTTATTTCACATTATGAATTCACTAAGGAAAATTAATGAAACATACTTTGAGAAGGGACCAGAACACATCCACCCCTTCCTGAAATGAAGGAAATTTTTGCAAGATTCAGGAGGATTTTAAAATTCTGACACCACTTTTGATTTTCTAGTTAAAAATAAACTTTCATTTAAACAACAGTGGAATTGTTCCTTGTAACTGAAAGTATTTATTTATTCACATGAAGCTATTTAATATAGGTAACAATCAAGAACACTGAAAATATATACTACATATTTTATATTAACTGTGAGCATTGCAGTTTGTTCATATAGAAATTTGAAAAAGTATAAATAATGGTTCTTTAGTTGGTCACAGAGAGGCAGCAGCCATTTTTTTTTTTTTTTAAATTTTGTGTTCTGCAGCTTTATGGGGCATGTCAACATTGTCCCAACATTCCTTGTCATTAGCAGGCTAAACCACCTTCTATTTCCTGGAGATTAGACACTCCAGAGAGAAGAGGTTTTGCTGTATCCCCCTCTGTCTGCTGAGACAGCTGTAATGGCTACGTGCACCTGTGGCACAATAGCCACCAGCAGCCAGCTAGTATTGTTTATTGCTAATGAGGCATATAATTGCTGCAGTTAATCCAGCTTCTGAGGTTACTAGGTAAAGGGAAGAAACCTGCAGTGAAACTGGATAGGGTTACAGAGTGAGCAGAGTGTCTCCAGCATTTAATTTAGCTCTAACAAGGCAGTTAGTGTTAGATCTTGACTGATTGTTAAAGAACACTTACTGATGTTAATAACCATAATAATCAACTATAACTGGCATAAATTAATTCAGCACTACAATACAGAAGTAATAAAATGGGTAATCATTATGCTCTTTAAATTATATTAATGTGCACATTCAACCATATCAAATGGTTTAGCTGTTCACCATTATAGCAATAGTAAATTAATTTGGAAGAAATGCAAGGCAGCAAACAAACCCTAATTGCCATTTAATAAGTATGGTAATTTCTATTTAATTTGACTACACTGTCCTGTTGAAAGGGAAAAAACTAAACTATGTAGAGTTAGGAAAAATATGTTTCAGTGGTTCAACATGACTAATTGAAGGAAAGCTCTACAGTTCTGTGGTCTCATTTCTGTGTTTGGTTCGTTCTATATTACAGTCTCCTCTGGCCCTCCAAAGTCAGCCTTGCTCCAGATTTGCCTTTGATATTGATCTGGCCAACAAGCAGCTGGCTGTGAGTCCCCAAATGTCTCAATGCAATATTGACAGAGTGTGCCCAAGTGTTTTATTAACAGATTAAGGGACAGGAAAAAAAATACAGACATATCCTATGCATCCCCTCAACCCAGGAATCTCAAAATAGCAGCACGAATCTCTTTATGAAGCTGGAAGGAGGTTAACATTTTTATATAACTAGATGTATGTGGTATCCAAAGGTCAGAGGGAATAGAAAATGGATTTCAGCCTTCACTAAAAGCTAAAGCTGCAACCCACTTCCTTTAAAGCTTTGCTGCTGTGCAAATAAACCAGAAGCAGGGAGATATTAATTAAACAGCCAAGGCGAAGAATCTACAGCTGTTCCTGCTGCAGTCCGACAAGGGGTCTAGATGCTGCTAATCCTTTTTGTGGGTAAATACAAAGGTTTCAAATCCATGTGCCTCAGCTGAGGGTTATTTCCTTACTTGTGTATTGCAGTCAAGATGTAGGTGGCAAATCTTTGTCTGCGTTTTTGTTGTATTTTGTTTTCACATATCACCATAACACTGTCCTCTCCACATTTCAGTGTTAGTGTATCAGTGGAGGAAGCAGTTGTTACAGAGAAAGAGATCTAAGATAAGCAATGCCAGGACGAACCAGGCAAGACATTGGAGCACAGATCTGTGGATGGGGAGAGAGGGGCAAACTTCGGAGCTTTCTGTCTCTCTGTTCCTGCCACCAATGTCAAGCCTGGGATCCCCTTGAACTCTAAACTGGTTGCAGGACTAAATGCAACCTCTTTGAAGTAATTTAGTATCAGTCCATTAAAAAGGTGTGAAGGAAACAATAGACTTACCAAAAGCATTTCCAAAAAGATTGGAGTAAACCACTTCCTATTTACATCTACTGTTTTCAATCAGCTGGAAAAGATGTTTTAAAAAATCTTTTTTGCACAGAATTCTTGAAATTTCTTGAAATTTTTACTGTGCTGCTTTCTGCTGCTAACCCAGCAGATGCTTATGGGACTTGAAGCTGCTGATTGTAACTGGTTTGTAAGCTGAACACCAGCCACTTGGCAAAGTGCTTTAGCAGTCAGGTAGTTGTTCCTCTGAGCTTTCTCCAGGAATGAAAATCAGGGGGGATTTTCTTTCAGTCAACAGGATGAGCTGAACAATCAGCTTTGTCTCCTGGGAGGGAGGTGGGGGGAAATATATACAAAAAAATCAGTCAGTTCTGGAGACGGTTAATCTGCCTCTTTTCTACTGGGGAATTAGAAAGCTGGAATTGTCATTATGTTGTCATTTTATATGTTCAATAAAATACATCTTAATTCTCGGTGCAAGAATCAGTATTCTCATTGGATTCTTGCAATAGGAGGACCTGCCCTTTTTGAGATTAATCAGATTTTTCTTTAGGACAATAGCAGCATATAAAGTTTTAGCATTAAAATGAGTTCATACTACTTCTAAGAGGAGAAATAAGTCTAATACTTTGCTTTAAAATCTCTTATAGTTACTTTGCCTGATGTCAAAGCCAAACACAGCTGTAGTGGAGCAGCTCTCTGCCTGTTTGTCTGAGTCTATCCATAAGCACCAGACCAGGACACAAAGACATATGGGATGTTGTCAGTGTGGCAAATCTGTCTCAATTTGTAAAGCCATTTTGTTTAATTTATCTTGAACCTTTTTTCCACTGTTGTCACTTTCTGCTGGGCCATGGGAAAGGAAATGGAGCCTCCAAATTGTATCCACTGGGGGAGTGTTCTCACACACCTGGGCTAAAGCACTTGCTTGGATTGTCTTCTTAATTGCTGATCATTGACTCTGGGAGGAATTGCCCCATTGTTCCATATGAATTTTTCCTATCAAATCATTCTCCAAAATAAATGAATGTTTATGTGAGAGGCAGAACCAGGGTGGCCCTTGAGAAGTGGCCATACCCAACTTCATCAGAAGGTACAGCAAACAAAAATGTGGAGGAATTCATAGTTACTTCAGTCACAAATAATTTCTTCTTTATTAACCAGGGTGGAAGAAACTACTGTTTCCAATAATTGAATTTTAGCTATAAGCATTTTCCTTCTAGTTTATATTTAGTTTGGTGCTTTACCTTAATATATACCATAAATTTACTTATCTAATAATCCATACCAAAACATATTGATAAAGAATTTATTAAAGTTTGACTAGTTCAAAACTGCTGAACTTCATCAAAATGAACCAGGAAAAATGGAAAGAGATTAAGAGGACAAGTAAAAGAGAACATCGGTGTGAGAGAGGAGTGATTCATTATGACGTCATCGCTCCGGAATATGACGTCACGCTGCTTGCGCGCGCCTGGCGCTATCGGCAGGTGTTTAGCGCCATCTTGTGGCCTCGCGCGGTACCGAGTCTGGCGTTTCGACCACCTTCACTTCTTTTTTCTTTTTCTTTTTTTTCTCTTTTTTTTCTCTTTTTTTTCTTTTTCTTTTTCTTTTTCTTTTTCTTTTTCTTTTTCTTTTTCTTTTTCTTTTTCTTTTTCTTTTTCTTTTTCTTTTTCTTTTTCTTTTTTTTCTTTTTTTTTCTTTTTCGTGTGCTTAGTACAATGCTTGATTCCACTTTATGAATGCACTTTGAACTGTGATTCTGCTAGGAAAACTGTATTTTTCTCTGCAGATAACTTCACGCAGTCCCTGTAAAAAAGTGCATTCCAGATACTACGCTCTCATGCACTGTGAAGAAATAGGCTCAGAGTGTAACCTGTTATTTTTTTAGAAATGGCTAAAGAGAAAATGAGATTCTGACAAGTAATTGCATCAATTATTAATGGCAAAAAGGACTTTACCTATTTTTAAATTTGTTTTGCAACACTTAATATAGACACTCCTGTTATACCCACACCTAAAACATCTCTGTCACCATTATCCTGCAGATTCTGAATTGAGGTGGAATATTTACTAAACAATATTTTTCCCCACTATTATTGGGACTACTTTTCTCAGAAAACGTTATTTATTTACATGAGAGTTATGAAGTGACTTTAAGAACAAGAGGAACCTGTAGTAGAGATCAACTGAATTAAAACTTTCTTTCTGTGCAAAGACAACCAGATTCTGTGGTAGATGCAGAACAACCCCTGCTTATACTGAATACCTCCTAAAGAGGTTTTGTGGGCAAATATCTGTTGGTCAACTTTTGCACTTGCATAGCAAAAGCTATGGTTATGGTCAAGGTTACTCCAGCACCCTTTAAGATTTGGCAAAGCTTATGCTACAAGGAAATAAATGTACTGTGCATGTAGCAAATTTTGCTATCTTGCCTGCTTCTCCCTACAGTGTGAGGTGCACAAGATTAAACCTTGTGGCCAGGAGCCAGTGGCAGGCAGCAATATGCATATTTATGGACTATTATGATCAAAGCCTCTTTGATTTAACCCAGAGGTTAAGAGATGAGCAGTCCTTCGTGGTTGTAGTTTATCACTGCTTTTCCCCTCAGCATTCAGCATGGTCACAGCTGCTGATTCAGAGGGATTACACTGGTAACATTTCAATAAACATTGAGCACTGCTGGCAGTTTATAGAGCTGTTTCCTGTGCTATTTCCTGAGAAAAATAATTCCCTAATCAATACAGTTAATTCCCTGTAACAGTTGGGTTGTAACTATCTTGGCAGAGTTTTAAGTACTTTGATACAATAGTTCTGCATCAAACCACACAGCAGTAAGCCGGCAAGGTAGAAATTTGGGGCTATTTTTCTCCATAAGGCTAGCTTACAATTAAAGTCAGGATTTAGTATTCTTAGCAAACATAAATGATAAAAAGATCCTCCACATCCTATAAAAGCTGAAGGCAGAGGCTGAGCAAAATTTAGCAACTACATTTTTTTCTTAGCCTATGAGGCTTTGAGATTTGTTCCCTTCTCCTGTGTACCTGAAAATGTTTTTCTCTTTTCAGTTTATATGAAAAATAATTCTGCTTTTGCATCAGACTGTACATTTTTTATTTTCTTTTTCTTAGAAAAAAAGAGAACCAAAGTTCCCAGTGGAAATGTTTGCAAGAATATTTGGCATTAATGATATTGGCTTAGCCTTATTTCTAAAAGCCTTCAAATTTTGCTTCTCTTTACTGTATTTGAAACCTCTTAGACTTACAACAGCAAAAGACCTTGTTGGCCCTAATTCAATGCACTTTTATGCGATCTCTTGCACTTGTAAAAAACACACCAGAAACCATAACTCTCCCTTTGTCCTAATATGTCCTCTGTGCAAAATAAACTAGGGACTGAGCGTATTAGGCCCTTTTTATGTCCCTTAAGAGATTCTTACCTATGAAATTTCCTAAGTTTCCTTTTACACTCCTATCTCTCCATCCATTTTAGACACCAATAAAACAGAATAAAAATTTGTGACAAGTCTCAGCAGTCTGTGATTTTGTATCACATATGCAGTACAGAACTACAAATAAATAATGTGTCTTTTAAAAGACCGTGCTCCAAGCACTATAATTAAATCTGCAGGCACTGATTGAGTGAAAGCTAAATCAAAATTATTTCAGTAATTTCAACTTAGAGTATTAGCAAATCATCAGGAAAAGCAATACAGACAAAACTAAAAGGAACTCTTTCACAGTGCTTATCTTGGAACTAAATTTATTTTTATTGAATATGTGCATCCAGTTTGTTTCTGATTGCACAACAGGAAAGCATATAAGTAGATTGTCTAAAATGGTGCAACATGCAACATTTCTGCTTAGTCTAATCTAACTTGATTGCCTGCATGGCAAACCCTAGAACTATGATCTTCATGAGTTATTTAAAATCATTATTTTCTAAGTGATCATATGAAAAAAAAATTATCCTTTCTTCCTTAATCTATAAGAAGATGACCTTTTCCCCTCTACTCTTCTCTCAGGAGACCTCACCTGGAGTGCTGTCTCCAGCTCCAGGGTCCTCAGTACAGGAAGGACATTGAGCTGTTGGAGACAGTCCAGAGGACAGCCACAAAGATGATCAGAGGGATGGATCCTTTCTCCTGTGAGGAAAGGCTGAGAGAATAGGAAATTGTTCAGCCTGGACATGAGAAGACTACAGGAAAACCTTACAGAACCTTCCACTACCTGCAGGAAAGCTGGAGAGGGACTTTTTTACCAGGTCATGCGGTGACTGGACAAGAAGGGATGGCTTTAAATTGAAGGAGGGAAGGGTTAGATCAGATAA
This sequence comes from Illadopsis cleaveri, assembly GCA_013399915.1. Taxonomy (NCBI): domain Eukaryota; kingdom Metazoa; phylum Chordata; class Aves; order Passeriformes; family Timaliidae; genus Illadopsis; species Illadopsis cleaveri. The sequence continues at coordinate 44,667 of VXBB01008839.1, read as the reverse complement.
AAGAAGTTTTTTACTGTGGGTGATAAAACACTGGAACAAGTTGCCCAGAGAAGCTGTGGATGCCCCATCCCTGGAAACATTCATGGTCAGACTGCATAAGGCTCTAAGCAGCCTGACCTAGTTGAAGATATCCTTGTCCATGGCAGGGAGGTTGGACTAGAGGGCCTTTAAAAAGTCTCTTCTAATTAAATAATTTTATGATTCTATGATTTTCTAAGTCCATTGATCTTGGATTTAGAGTGGGCAATCCTATATTTCCAAAACACTTCTTACATAATAATACAGGTGATGCTCTAAAGCCTGTAAATTCTCCTATAGTCAAATAGAGAGAATGATGCAAAGTTATATCTGGAGATATTTTTATAAAATCTAGCACATATTAGAAGTGAATTTTAGATAGCAAAAGTAAAACTTCTTTTAATGTCTTCCCTGGGCAGTCCTCTCTTCCATAAATAATTAAAAAAAAAAGAATTCTAATTTTTTATAATTAAGGCACAAATAATAGAGAATGGGCTTTGAAAGTCAATCTGTTCTCTGTAAATGCACATCTATCCATAGAAGGGTAGGGCACAAAACTTTAGCAATGACATGTAGATGTAGATGTCTGAGGAACAGCAGGAATGGCCAAGCTTGGAAGCATTAAACATGCAGTTTGTCACTTCAGATTATTTCCTCTCTAGCAATTAAAGCAATTAGGATAAAGAAAAATATTACACATTTTATAGGTGTCAAAAAAAAAGTAAAAGAGACAGTCTACCCTCAGGCCTCAAGATAGGCTTGTACAAATTTATGTCACTCTTGAGAGGTGTTCCTCTAGGTGTTTCAAGAGCTTCACCAAGAGAGTCCATTAATTCTCACAACAGCTTCTTCAGGTTTGAGATTCCAGTCTGTGACTCACAGATCTGATTCCTGTTTGATCTCAGATGATGGACATGATGAATTAGCTGCAGTGCAATGGTCCTAAGCTGTAAACCAAGACCATCTTTGCAGGACAGAGACAAAAGCAGACACCCTCCCCATCAGACACCAATTTTCTCATTTGAGCATACTACTTTGCACTCTGAGGAGAAATCAGAGGTCTTTGTCATCTCCTCCACCACTCAAGTCTCTCTGTAAACTACCTTGTCGCCTTGTGAACTGTTAATACTTCCCAAAGAAAGATATTTTGTGTTGGAGAAAACTAGTCATGGTCACTTTTTTGCCTAGATAGGTCCACGTTACTCATCTTAGAAAAAACCCAGTGTGCCTAATAAACCTGTTGCTTAGGTGACCCTCTTGGTACTGAATTTGCCACAGTTTAAACACATCACTGGTGTAATCTACCTGTTTCTTCCCTGGACTGATTTCCACTCCCTTCTCACTAGTGTTCCTGCAGGTAGCCTTAATGCTCCAGGCTGCAGGGATATGACACCTTTAGCAAACACACATGCTAAAAAAGCATTTTAGGACTTAACAGAGTTTAAGGCAAGTTTTGAGAGCTGAGAAATTTAATATGGGGATATTTAGCTTTCAATGAATCTCAAGAAAGTGTTTCTGTGTTTACTTATTCTGGTGTTCCCAGTGTATCAGTATGTTCAGAGGAGTCTCTCTGGGAAGCCATCTGGTATGTCAGAGCACAGTATGTACTATCGCTCCTTGTTGCCAAATACATGCATTCAATTAATGATAATCATCTGCTGCTTCTACACTGTGATACTTTTTTTTTTTTTTTGTTCCCCTTTTCCTGAGTAGTCTTTGCCAAGCTTTGCATAATCACCTTAGGAAACCTTGGTGCTGAGAATTTGATTTCCTTCCCAGACTGCAGCATACCAGTGGGGTCTGACACAGCTCTTGCTTGTTGATGAGGAGGAAGTGGAAACACAATAGCATTGCTTTCTCTCACACATTCACAGCTGGGCTCCCAGACAGAGTCAGCAGAAAAAAATATTACATAGCCTGCAGAAATGTCATCAGGACTTGAGAGGTGCTGATCTAGGAGTAACAATTGCTCTAAGAACCGCTGTTTCATCCATAGAGATTTAGCAGTGCCACCAGGGAAACAGTTTTGCCTATTTTTTTATCATGGAAAAACTTATTTCAGATGTGATTGTGAACAAAGGCAGAGCAACGCATATAATGCTAAGGCAAATGCACAGAAAAGCCAAATTGCATTCAGGACTGGACCAAGACTGAAATCATCCCTCAATCTTTATAATACGTATCACATAATAAATGGAAAGAAAATAATTACCTAACAGACACTTCATATACATTTAACTTTATCAGTTATCTTTTCATTCATATCTTATATTAAAGGTAAATTTTGTCCAAAGTGGATCTGAATTGGAAACTAAATATATATTCCCCATCCCTGGCTGAGATCAGGACAACATCGGGCGAAGACATGGTGGGAGTTCAGAGCAGCAGTACCAGAAAACAGCTTTTCATGACCACACATCAGAAGCCACGGAAAACACCTATATAAAAATGCAGCTTTTCAGTAGAGAAAGTTGTTATATGGGTTGCCTTGTGATGATGTTTCAGTACAGACAAACCAAAGGCTTTTCCATGTACAAGCATACAAAATGTGACCATACTTAGACAGACAAAAAAGATGTCTTTAAAAACTGCTGCTAAACTTGAATCAAAAACATCTGTGTGGAGTTATGCTGGTTCTGTCACTATATGAAAATAGAATACAGAGGGAAAATCAACTGAATAATTCATATGTCTTGATGTTGCAAGTCCTCTTAGAGCACTGAGAGCTGTTCTTAAGCCACGTAGCACTGACAGTTCTGGAGTCATCTTTCACTTCTGTCTGTGGCACCTTTGCTGCTCACTGGACACTGGAAAAATGCTCATACAGGGGTTTACAGTTTTACAGACGTTAATTTTCTTAAGGTAACTCTTTTACTCCCTCTTGTGGCTCTCTAGAAAAGTACGTCACTTCTGCTTGAAATGCAGCTGAATTAAATTTTTCATAGCATCTATTTGATGTTAAATAAATAGGTGATAATGTTGGGTTGTGAGTTCTATCCATTAAATATATTCCTTCCAAAATACAGATTGCAGATACATTTCTGTTCCAATATATCTACACATATATTTTGTATTTCAGTGGTTCTGTAAAGTAACTTGAGAAATATTTTGATATAAATTTTCCATCAAGCATAAATGAAAATTGACTGTGTTTTAGGAAAAAAACCCCAAATTTCTGGAGTATATTAACTAACCTCCAAATAACACTTTTTATCAGTGTATAAGCACAAAGATATCTTTTATGTATGGAATTTGTTTGTGTAATCAAGTTTTCAGGATGCAAACACAACGTCTGGTCTGGCCACATGAGGCACAAATTCATTTTTTTTCTTATTGTGTACTGATTCTGGGTATATACCCCCTGAATGCAGAGGGAATAGAAATGAGCTGTGGCACTTGCATAACAAGGGAAGTGACAGAATTCATTATTCCCGTGGCACGTCAGTGATCACATTCCATTACTGTTGGCTGTCACACTGCACACATCTCCCACAGATGCAGAATACTGATGGGAGGCACTTTTCAGCTTTATTTCTCCTTTTCTGTTTACCTAACACATTCCCAGTGGGCAAAAACCCCTCCAACTTCAAGGGCATCAAAACTGTCTTTTTCCCATATTCATTACACTAAGCTATGCTAATCTTTTTCTATTTGTTATCTGAAAGGCTTCTCAAGAGATCAGGGTGTAGCTGAAGAATCAAAGACCAGGAGCTTTGCAGAGCATGTGGGTAACATTTGAGTGCCTGTAACTCCACATTTGAAAACTAACAGTGGCAGCAAATACGAAAAAGCTATTCAACCCTCTTTCCCTGAAGGTTAACCTTAAATTGCACATTTTCACAATTGCCACCAGGTAAGAATGTGCACGTGTTGATAACATTTGTGTCCTCTGTTACCTGGCTGTGAGTCTCAGTTCTAGGTCATTGAGCCAGCAGTCTCCACAGGTGAGGCTGTTGCCAGTTTTCACGCACTGCTGTATCAGTTGTGTTCAGATAACTTGGCTGAACTTCAACATTTTCCTTCTCTAGACTTCTTTAGTTTTTAATTTTGCAATCAAATATATGCTGGGCATGAACATAAGTTTGGTGGCAACACACAAGATAGTTATTCTGTGCTGCAGATTCTTGGCTCTGATGTCTTTAAAAACTGAAAAAAAAAATGAAGAGCAGTGATTCGAAGGCATTTGATTTAGATGGATTTGTTTAAGTGAAAAGAAGGGATTTTTTGTTATTGTATTGGGCTTTTTTATTATTATTTGGAGTAAATTGATTTTCCATTTTGCCAACTAAAAAAATCTCTGAAGAAAGAAGTGATCTCTGATATATATTATCTGTACAATAAGCTTGGAATTCTGTATCTCCCTCTCTTGGCTTTTGCTGCAGAGAGATATTTCTTTGAATCCAGTGCTGAAAAGTAGAACAGATTACAAGGTCTTAGTGAACCAGCCATGCTGTCTATAAAGCCTGACTTCCACTGAAATACCCAATCTGTGAAGTTTCCAGAACCCAATAGTGTTCATTTAGAGATAAAACCAGCTCAGTTCTGATTTTCAGCTGTGGACATTGCACTAAGGAACAAGAATCAAAGGTCTATTTGCTTGTCCATATCTGGATGATGACTTGCTACACAGGACAGAAAGCAGGGAATGAGATAAAGTCATAGAATGAATTTGCTTAGAGCCTGAAAAAAGGGAAAAAACCCAAATAAATCCAAGCACTCTAATTTATCTTAAAATGTTTCAGACTTTGAAGAGGAAATTCACACAGAATGGACTAGATTACATTTGTGTGGGCATCAGGGGAGTGTTTCTTTGTTTTTTCAAATCATGACTTGGCATTCACTTTCCAGTCTGCTGGGAGCAGGTTTTGTAGCCATTCTATTTTAGAAGCTCACACCAACTAACTGACTCTATCGTAATGAATCATTTAACACAGGGCTCTCCTTCCAGAGTGCTGCTGCTGACAGATTTTTCAGCCCAGCAGTGCACATTTCAGAGTAGTCACACCACCAGCGTGGCAGACTGTAGCATCCCTTGGGTTATTCAGTAGAGGAATAGTCTGGGACAGATAAGGGTAGTTGTACATCAAGATGCTGAAATATTCAGGAAGATTTTTCCTTAGGGAGTTCCAATGTACAATTTTTGACAGGGCAGGTGCACAGCCACTGGGTTATTTATTAGACAGCACAAACATAGAAAACTAACTGCAGTCAAGGTTTATCTTTAATTTGACATATTCTTTAGAAGCAGTAATTCCATTGGGAGGAAATGACTGCTCTGAATTTCTTCAGCTAAAGAGAATTAACGCTTAGTGTGTAAGAAAGTTTACAATTATTCTGAATGCAGAAACACAGACTCAGTAATCACTAGAGACAAGGGACAGGAATTTAACTAGGATTAATGCAAAAAGGATGAGATGGGAGTATCTTTTCTCAGCTTACAAGCTTTGCAGAAGTCAGACCTGATGCAGGGAGCTAAAGTGAAAAGTGGTAGTGTCTTCTGCCTTATGTTCTTTGTCATGTGTGGATATTTATATAGAAACTAAATAGCCTAAGGGAAATGACACCAGTCCTGCCTCTTCTGCCCCAGTAATCTCTAGGTGTCCTTTTACAGGGTGTGGTGAGATACTGATTAACGGGCTGGACCTTTTGTGTCCCTCTTCATGTCCCTGTTAAGATATGCATGGAGATATTTTGGGTGCCCCATATGAAAACAATGTTGCCATTTATTCTTTGCAGCTATACTTACTAAATGTGTGTCACATTCACACTCTGTTTTTATAAATTTACCTATTACATGCAAATGCTGAAAAAAAGATACCAAATGCTACAGCAAATGCTACACTCAATTCTTATTGAGTTTGGACTGCCAGGAAAATGAATATTTAATAAATGGGGGAAAAAATGAAAAGTAAAGCTGGACTTGAAAACAGAGGAAGTGGGGCAAGAACTAGACAATATGAAACTGATATATTTCCTTCTGCATCATGCAAATAAGAGCTGCAGAAAAACTGAGAAGTTGAATTCTACAAGCCTATAGAATTCCATGAAAAAATAAAACAGCTCCACCAGCAAATATAGACTGGTGAGGACAGACTGCTCTCTTTGCCTTTGTAGTCTTCGACCAAGAACACTCATTTTCTCTTCAGTCATCTGAACACACAGCAAACTTAATTTCAGGCTAGGATGAATACCCTAGTTTGAGAAGATATATTTTTCATTTTGCTGTAATGTTAGAAATCTCCTCTCCCATGCACTCAATGCACACAAAACATTGACTAGGACATACCATAATAATTTGCAAATTTTGTCTCCCCCTGAACCTCTTGATATATTGTTATGGTTGTAACAAATATAAATAAAAGAATGACATTCACTTGCTTACACCACTGTTTATGGCCAAAACCTCCTTTTCTAGCTGCTAACATTGCCTCTGAAAACTTGTAGACTCTTGTTTGTTTGTTTGTTTTCCTTCCACATAGCTATGTTTGGCAGAAAAACCCACATTAACATGCCTAATGCACTTCACACGTGTGATTTCAAAACATTGTCTCTCGTGTAGTATAAATATGCCAGAAATGCTTTCTTATCAAGTCCCCTTGTTTAAGTTTGGTTGACAAGAATGAAAATGCATGCTGAACCAAACCCTGTGAGAAGTTTATTGTTTTTAATCCTGTTTTCCTCAGTGCCAGTATAGCATTCTGCCTCTACTGACGTTTGTTTAAATAAAGGTTGTTTTTCTAAAACCCATTTAAAACCCCCCAACAACATACAGTTTTTGCTCTTTCACTTTAGTTCCTCCTTTCTTCCATCCCCTCACAACACTTTCACTGTTGTTTAAAATAAAGTCCAGAAGGCTGGACTTTTTACAACTGGGTCAAATGAAATCTGACCTGGTTCCTTCTAGCCTCACAGGTATACTTTTAGACTATTATTTATACTATTAATAATATGAAATGAAACAGAGAATACAGAAGAATAGAATTAAGTTGTTTCTTTTCCATCTTGTGCTTGTATTCTGTGTATACAAAAATCCGAATCAATTGCACTGAGAAAACCTAAAAGAAAAAATAAAATAGAAAAATCCAGTTTTAATGTGAGATGAGATGCAACAATTGCTTAAATATATTAAAATCTCTTCAATTTTCCTCTTAAATCTTGGTGTCATTGATGTATTTGAATCCAAAATTTTATTATTCAAACTGTAAGAAAAGTCTTCAGGTGAAATACATTTATTCTTTAGCAATCCTCAGATGAGCCCTCACTAGTATTTTTTTTAATTATGCCTTCTTCTTGCTGCCTGTCTCTACAATGCATTTCAATTTTTTGTTTGGATTTTCTTTTGGTTCATCCTTTTTTTATTTTGTGAGTGAGGGCTGACACTTTTTGTGGAAAGACTTGGTTGAAGGAAAGTAACAGCTTTTTTATTCTCCAAATGAACTAATCTTGGCATCTGATTATGACCCGTTCCATCTCCAACCGACCTCCACTGTAAATCTTATTTGAATTGATGGAGCTATTTCAGCCTTGGGAGATGTTTTAGTACTTTGGAATCAAATGCTTCAAAGTATTGAGCCAAGCAATACTGAATTGATCCCTGAATTATCCACACTTCTCCTGACAACAGCCAGAAACCCGAGGAGCGTGCAGACATTTGGCAATGGTAATTTATGAGTAAGAGCTACTTTGAGAGCTGAGGGTTCCCCTTGCCCTGCAGTGCCTGGTGGTTACATTTGTTTTATGTGACATCTTATTTTCAGGTGCTATTGTGTCGATCCTTTTATGCACAGCAACGGAGTATCCAACAGCAGGAAACACCTTGAATGTGCCTCTTGGATAGTTTTCATGTTAAACATACTGTGGGGAGAACTGCTAGAGTTTTTTTTTGCTAAGAGCAGAGTTGTTAACAAATATAACACACATGCACAGAAAAATTATCTGTACTTGGTACAAAGAAAGGGTGGAGATTATTTTCTTTGGATCATGTTAATTCCATTACTTTTAAAATGTCTCAAAAGCCCCTAATGACAGCATGGCTGTGGGTGTAAATAAGATTTTGACAGGAAGGCCACATTCTCTTGGCTTTAAAGCCAGATGCTCATAGCAAGACCGTCATTATTTGAGAGGTTTGGATTGCATGTTTCCTCATATACTTGGATTCTCTCATTTCCTACTAGGAAACTAGAATTTCTTCATCTTATCTTTTCTTTGGTTATAACCTTCAACACTCCCAGGTATCTCTAATATAATGTCATTCTTTCAGCTAATGCCTCCCAAGGCCACCTTGGATGGAATTTTCCCATTTGGTTCTCAGGAGTCTGTTCAGAATTTGGCATTCAATCACTGAAACTTTCATTTCTGTTTCTCATTTTTACAAGACTACTCAAAACATGTGAAATTTACAACTCAATTGCCCCACATTATAAATTTGTCATGAAAGCTTTAGCTAAGTTTGATGTGACTTATGGTCCATGAAATTTTGGAGGTTTTGTGGATATTTTATTAATGCAGACAAATGTTAATCATATGCTGGCCTAGTTAAAAGCCCTGTGGTGACACCATCTCAAATGTGATTGAGATTGATTATATCTTGCTGCTAGATTTATATGTGTATATATATATATAAAACTCTATTTACAGGGTTATATAGAGGAAATTAATTGTAAAGCCCCCCTCCTAAATTCATTCCTTCATTTCCACCCCAATCTGAACTAATTGTAATAGTCTTTGTAAACAAGAATAAAAAAGCCTGCAATTCCTTTCACAGAGATACCTTTTGGAGGGTTTTTTCCTAAATATCCTCGCAGCAAATGCCTTATATTTTAAATTCTAGCACAGAAATTCTAAAAAATTAAAAACGAGCTACTAGCTTTATTGATTAGAAACAGTTCCTTTTTAGTTTTATACAGTGAGTTTGTTCAAATATTATTCTGAAGAAAATCTTCTTGATACACTGTTTCCACCCCTTATCCTAGGCAATTTCTCTAGGCTAAGATATTTCAGAAAACTTTTGACTGATGTCAAGATATGGCATTATTTTCCATATTTGCCAGTGACCCTAACTCTTGAATGACTTGTCTCTTCCATCTTATATCTTTCTGAAGTATATAGAACTCAGAAAATTTTCAGTAACAATGGTGCTGCTTTAATTTGAAAAGCCCACCTAGTTTTCCATTGTCAGGGCCTGACATACCACCAGTTATACTTGCTGACCAAAAAACCCAGCACTTGAATTGCAACACATATTCTGCATATGGAACAAGGAAGAAGAAGCTGTGTATCCCATTTGATCATAGGCTTTTTTTTGCAATATAAATAAGGTTACCAATATTACCAGAGACTGGCTAATTAATTCTTTTGCTTAGTTTTCTCTGAAAATACCATTTCCAACTTTTCTTCTTAGATAATGGAATTTCTCTAGCATTTTCAAATCTATGAAGTTTATTTCTAGGTTTAGAGGTAAAGTCATTAGGCTCATGAAATGAAGACTATCACTGTAACACTAGAATCTGGTTTTGTCCTGTGGGCTCTTTCTTTTCAAAAGAGTAAGAAGAACTTTTAGCATTTTTTGCTGTGAGTCCTCTAGGAATGAAGTTAAAACTATTTACATGTATATATCAGTGAACAACAGCCACAAAAGCAGGTTAATAATACATTATCAGTCTAGAGATGATAGAGGTGAGAGGTTTTTTTTGATCTCTGTGCCACTAAACCCATTTACTTTGAAACATGTTGAAATGTTAACATTAATACCATAGTTAACAAAGCACATTAGTTGATGTCTGAGAAGTTCTTGGCAATCACAACAGGAAGGTCAATATCTGCTGGCTTCAGTGAGACTTACACATGTAAGTCCATGCTGGCTGGATAGAAAACCTGCCCTGGGTTAAGGCTTATGTGACAGGTGAGTTACTTATGGGAGTTCTGTAGACATCTGAATGATTGCTGAATCATGCTCAAATTATATGTTCAATCCATTTGAGGGTTTAGGTTTCATTAAGACTTTGGATAGACATCTGAGCCCCACGGGGTCATAAAGTTAAAGCATCACTGAAGTTGGAAAAGAAGTTGAAGATCATTGAATCCAGCCATTAACTTAACACTGCATAGTCCACCACTAAACCATGTCCCTGAGCATCACATCTACATATTTTTTTAATACTTCCCTGAATTTATTGAGAATGTTATCTTGATGAAGCAGATCTGCTTTGAATAGCAAAGCCACAGTCTAGTAAACCCAGACTTACATGTAAAGCTGCAGTAATTAACCTACTTCACCCTATCTCACCCCTGAATCCTTACATTCGGCCCCTAAGGAATTAGAATTTAATTCTCAATGAACAGAAGTTCAAGGAATAATTCTACACACCATAAGGATTTCTTCCAACCCAAACCATTCTATGATTCTATGGCAGTATGTGTATGAAATTAAGACAGTTAGTTCAGGCATTTTTCAGTAGGAAGTATAAAAACATATCATCATAAAAATATCTTTATTTTCAGAGAAAATAAAATGAGCTACCAGATAAAACTGACAAACAATTAAAATACTGTGCTAAAAATAAATTACACCATCAGGGCAATTTCTTAGGATTCTTTTAAGCAATGCTTTTGTACTTTGAGCCTGGAGATATTTTGGACTGATACAAAATTTTACACTGCTTTGTGTAAAGGCTAGGTATGGTGACATTTGCAATACTTTCCGTCTGGTTCTTTCTACATAACCAGAAGGTCTAAGTCTATAAATATTTCCCATTATATAAACTATCCTTTCTATAAACTTAATGGCTCTGGAGTGTTTATATAATCCAGTTAGTTTCCTAATATGGCCAACTTTCAGTTATCCCCAGTTACATCATGTTTCCTTATTATACCCATATGTCCTCAGTGCTGTATCATTTGATCCCTGTGATTTCTGTGGAAAAAGCTGATAGCTCTCTTCAGTTTATGTCCACTCTCAGTTTCACCTTTCCATCTTTGAACTTAACTTTGAGTATTTTAAACTTTTACAGCAGTTCCTCCTAATTTTTCATTTCTGAGAAGTATTTATCTTTTTCTGCCTCTGTCATTCCACTAAATCACCATTTCCGTTTGTTTTAGGGGCAGATCTGGCATGCTTCCCCCATGCTGAGCATGGGTCTGGCTGTGCAGTGCTGCTTTTGCCAGTGTCTGCCCAAAGTAATGCTGGTGACAGCCCTACTGCAGCCAGAGCCTTCTGAGCCTTGGTGCTGCTCTGCAGAGCTGACAGTGTACCTGATGCATGGATATACACCCAAATTTGTACTGCTCTTTGTGAAAAAGGGAAGTTTTGTTGAATTCTAATGACCCTGAAATATTTTTGGCTACTTTCCCAACCTGACGCAGAACACACTTGCAGCTCTCATGCTGAGTTTCAGAATACAAGTTTGCAAAAGGAGAAATAAACTTATTTGATTCCATATAGTATTCTTCTTAGTGTGGATTCTTACAGAAACCTGGAGGTAAAATCTGAGGCATCACTCTTGACATATAATCAACTTACTCAAAAAATTCTTTCACAGCAAGAACAAAATTACAGGATAGCATGGCCTAAGGAATTGAATTCCAAAGATTAGTTAGAAATCTACAATCTACACAATACACACATTCAAATCAATTGTCCTTTGAACAGTTGAATACATGCAATATTTGGAACAAATCTCACCATTAGACAGTTGCAAAAATCAGTAATGTAAAAATTAGTAAAGTAAAATGTAAACATTTATAAGAATTTACATATGCAAACTATATATGGGCTTAAGACCTCTGCTAACTTAAGGATCTCAAATATCAAGATCAAAGCTGTCAGACAAAATCATAAAAACTGCATATTTTCTGGAAGGTAATAGAAAGGGAAATGAGAAACATTCTAAAATAATCCAAACATAGCTAACAAAAACTGGTAGGTGCAGAAAGTTTACAATCAGGACACATGTAAATGTATAATTCTCTATCATCCAGAGCTGAATAAAATTTGGAACTTAGACTTGTGGCAACAATTCTACTATAGTTGTGGCTTTTATTGTGTACAAGGTAACTTGTGAGCCCAGACACATCTGAACTGACTCAGGGTTGCAAAATCCATCTCTGGAAATGCTGCAGACCAATGCAGTGAGTGGCAACAGTTCTCCACTGTAATAAAAGGATGCTTCATTGAGAGGATTTAACCGTTAATAATGTTCAGAACCTTTATTATCTGGAGCAAATATGGAAATATGAGATTCTATGTTGTCTGAAATGTGTGTGGAGTGAGATTTTTTCCATCATGAGATGATAATTTCGCTTTCATTCGTTGACAGTTACAGTGGTCCCTAAAGGACTTAATTACCAAATTACTAACTGCCTGGAATTACACTGGATTTATTTAAATAATCTACCATAGACTTTGGTTCCTCAGGTTTGCACTCTTTTCTGTAAATACCACAAAAAGAGCACGTGTGGGAATTATTTTGGTGGATCAGGGTTACAAGGGTCTGGACCTCTAAACTGTATCAGGAAAGCTTATCCAGACCCTCTGCTCCCATACAACAGTATATTTGTATTGCCTCCTTGATTTCCTTGAAAAAGTGAAGTAAACTGCAAAAACTTTAGAAAGGCGTTAAAATTTCACGTTTGATGTAAAGTATTATTGACCTGGAGCATCACAACATGGCCCAAAGTAAATAGACATTAATGGAATATGTCTAGACTGAAAACTATGTAAAGGCAAAATGGTCAAGGAAGCCATTTAATTTTTATTTTTTTTAAGAGGAAACTTATTTATGCTTTGGGTAACGGGGTATGGAACATGCCTGGAGAGAAGCAAAAAATTACAGAGAATATTGTTTGGTCTGTATGTTTGAAAAATTTGGAACACAAAAGCGTCAGAAAGGAACCACTGAAGTCACCACATTGTGGCTTACCCCTCCCCTCTGACTGCATGGCAACGTTGCTGTCAACAATGGAAAATTGGAGGTAGGTGGTGTGCTTCAGAAAAAGCTTCATTTTTTGATAACTACACAGTAAATTCAGAATGTCAGCACCGTGGCTTTTTTTCCTATATTTCCAGTCACTGTCAGGTGTGTAACACAAAGTAACAAAAGAATTCAAAATTATATTTCTTTATTGGTACAGTACTGTTGTGAAATCTTGTGTACTGTGGCACAGCCTCTCTGAAGTTATGAGATCATATTTATCTATGTTAGTATTTATGCTGTTGCTCTTCAAGTGTTTTGGGTTTTGGTATTTTGTTTGTTTGTTTTTGTTGGTTTTTTTTTAGGAATTTATAATGTCAGCTTTTTGGAGCTTGGTGAAGATTTGTGTTAGGTGTGGAATATTACATTGGGAATGACAGGGAATGCTTTGGTCCCAGAGGAAAAGGAAGCACACATATTGATGAATTGAGACCAATAGAAGAACACTGCACTAAACAGTTTTCCACAAATAATATTTATAGAGAACATTACAGTAAGGATGATGGAAAGAAGGCTTCAGATAAAAGCACCCAACTGTTTCAGACTTTCCAGTGTCACTTTCCTATTTATGTGCAGCAGTATAAAACCAGAACTCTTGGCAGATGTTTCTGAAGTTCAAAATTCAATGATTATTCCATCATAAATAGTAAAGGCATTAATGGAAAGATTTTTGAAGATATTTGTGAGACAGATTTCCCTCCCTCCTCACACAGCAGAGGCATTGTTTTCATTTCTGACAGATTAATCTCAGGCCAGAATTTCCAATCTGTTGACAAGTGCTTTTGACTGGATAATTTATTTTGGCTAAAATATCTCCAAATCAAATAAAAATACCAGCCTACACCCTCAAAACCTAACCTAAAATTTAGGATCAACCTTAGGCTGACAAAGTGCATTACTTCATTCTTTTTAAGGAATCACCATTATCATGTGGTGGTTTGAAGTGCCTTAGTGCTGTTATGCAGCAGAAAACCACACTCATTTTTGTTATCTTACTATTCAGGCTGCTTTGGTCCCAGTTCAAGAGGACATTTCAGTCTTAATTTCAGTGAAGTCTGGATGTTGATCCTTAAAAAGGGGATGTAAACCTTTAAATATAGGAAGGTGACTGCTGGTTTTAACTCTAAACTTTTTCTACTCTCAGCAATGAATCCTGCCTATGTGTGACAGCTGGGCACTGCTGGCTTTCTTTCTATATATGCAAGTCCTACAGAAGTTTGCTAACTGAAACAGATGAAAGGAAGGCAAAGAAAGATCTGGGTGGTTCATCCTGCTGCAGCTGTTAATATTTAACTTCAAAATGAGAATGCAAATCCTCCTTTGGGTGGTGGTGTATTTGGGAAAAGCCATTGCTTAAAAGGAAATGTAAAATCAAGATCATAGAATCACAGAATTGTTTAGGTTGGAAAAGACTTGCAAGATCATCAAGCCCAATCTTTGACCAAACACCATCATATCAACTAAACTACAGCACTAAATACCATGTCAAGTTGTTTTTTGAGCACTGCTGGGGTGGTGACTCCTCACTTTGCTGAGCAGCCCATTGAGATACTTAACAACCCTTTAGATGAAAACATTCTTCCTGAGATGGATTACTTCCTTCACCTGCTGTCTGCTATAATCAGGAATTAATTCAGTAATTCACCCAATGTTCTACTTCATGCAAAAGTTTGAGTCATAAGTTCCTATATTGTTATAACTTCAATATTGTTATATTGTACAATTTTATGTATTGACATATGGAAATAACAAAGAATTAGTTAGTCTTATTTTCTTTAAATATAGGTTTCCTACTTTGTGAATTCAGATTTGGGTTTTAGCTGAAGCTGTATTATATATAGGGAGTATGAGAATGAATATAGGGAAAAAAGAGATCCCACTATATACTGTGAACTTTAAAAGGTAGAATCTTTTTTTTTGTAGTCTAGGATTAATGTATGTAATGTGGATAAAATTAGACATACCTAATTTATCTGTGAAATATTTTTAATGGAATTAATCTACTTACCCATTACTGTATAGATTCATTCTATTATCCCCCTTGAAGGAGTATGAATACAACAATTATATCCTTTGGCTGTTTGAGTACACCCAGACAATTAAAGGAGTTTCTCTTAAATAAGCCCATGCATTTCACTTTTCAGCTTAGAAATTTCTTCAGTCTCCTCTACCATCTCCTATCTCTAAGCTATTGTTAGTGTCATATGGCTATGTCTATGAAAATTAAAGAATCAGTATTTTACTTAATCAGCTGGCTTTACACAGCCAGCAACTCTCAATATTTGTGTTCCCAGGCAGCTTAATTTCAAAATAATTGTACTAATTTGTGAGCCAAAACTGAAAAAATACATGCAGTTGATGAAGGTTGTCTAGATTGAAATGCCAAATTGGTACTGGAATAAAAGATTAACCTTAGATGAAATATGAAGTGATTAAATCATTATATCATTGAATGTGCTTCTTGTTGAAATCTATAAATTCTCTAGGTTTTAGTTGTTCCTTGCATTTCTACTTCTTCTGCAGCTTAAATTGTTACATCTCTTATTTGCTGGCACCTGAAGGCACATTTAACAGGCATTAGTCTGTTACTTGTAGACCTGTAAGAGACCAGGGTCTTGAGGAAAGTCCTCAGTAAGTACTCTGTACAGTTTTCTTCTTTGAATACTGTTTACTTGACTAGTTTCATCACTGACAGTTTTTCTCCAATCACACTTGTAGGAGTCAGGAGAAATCTTGAGTTCACAGGTGTTGCATTAATATGCAAATCACATAATCAACAACAATATGTGTCCCTTCATGTTCTCTCTGATAGGCCAGCCTCAGCACTTTTGGGACAATGTTGTGGTTCAGAATGGTGCAGCCAGAGTGCTGTCAGGCTTTGTGCTGAGCAGATGCACAGGCAGAGCATTTTATTCTCCTCCCTAAATCTCTGACATACAGAGTTAGTTCAAGTTCAAAGCCCTGCAGACAGGAAACAGAGGTGGTATTCTGGTTGATAATGTCCTTCCTTCCTTTGCATTCCCATTTAGGGAGAAGTCATTAGGGAAGCCTAACTAATAAATTTTATTTTCAGATCCAGGTTAGCTATGCTCCTGTGACCAGTTTAACACTAAACACATTGTAGTTTCATGTGCATTATGCAATGATGCTTTCTTGCTTTTATGAAACATGGGGTTTTTTTTAATGCACTATTGATTTGGCAAAATGTACTTGGTCTTGCTTTGATGTTCTAGAGAATATGGGACACATAAAAATGAAAATTTACTTTATGTTAACTATTTCCCATCCCTTTCTCAATTAATTCTAAATCAAGGTTAGAACACCCCTAAGAATTAAGTCCTGGGCCAAATGAGAAATGGCAAGGACTGTTGAGGTTAAACACTGCTTTTTGGGAGTAAATATTAAAATTGTACATATTTTTTACTGTATTTGACTCAAGTCTATCTCTGAGGAGCAGCACTAAATCTTTCCAAGTATTATTATTTCATTTCAGTATTTCTATTTCAACATTTATTTAAAAGTCTACAACCCAATATGATCTTCACAACATCTCTTTGGAAGAAAAAAAAGACTAAATGGTTCTATTTGTGCTTCTGATTCTTTATGAATACTAATGCTCACAATCACAGATTAAATTAATGTCAGTTGCCTCAGTCACACTTGGTAAATGAATCATAAAAGATTCATCTTGATATGGTAAGTTGTCCTTGACAGCAAATTAAAATCTTAATAAGTGTGCTATTCAGAAAACACATTCATACACATACTCCTCATTCCTAGAAATCACGACCAGAATGTGGGTTCATTGTGGATTTTGTTTAATGAAAGCTGCTTATAATTATGTATTATTTCTTAAATTTCCTGCTATGGTACAACAGGGATTTTAAGCTTAAAGGAAAGTATTTTTTTCTACTGCCTCAGCATTTTAGTAAGAACAACCTCAATAGTATACTTTTTCTACTGGCAAAAGAAGATGAAATACAATAATTTTATTTTTAGATTGTGTTTAAAAGATTTTTTTTTTCTCAAAGGCACTTATTTATTTTTGCAGCTTTTTGCTGATATAGAGAAGTTCACATCCTCCTCTAGGACTAAAAATTGGCTTTTGCACACCTTTGAAGACAAAGGGAATGCTTTGCTATTGGTAGGTGAGAGGAGCAGTTCTCACTACTCACACCTAGTTAGCTCATGTCTGTGTACTACTGGGGAAAAGGGAGGAATGGGAAAAGAATATCCTTCATTTGCTTTGGAAAGATGAGTAAACGAACAGCCAGGACTGTATATGATGTCAGACAGAGTCCTTGGATTGATTTCCATAAGTTACAAGTATTAAGGACTGAGTTCAACAGAGTGGACCACCACAACATGTAAATTTAGAAGCCATAAACAACTTCTTGCTCTCTCACAACAGAAATTTATGTAATACATATAACAGGCCTTCTAATGAAATAAAATGATACTTAATTCTGTCTGTAAATATATTGAAATTCAGAGTTGATTTTCATTGCTGTAAAGATAACTTCTCTATTTTCCTTATCCAGTACAAGGACACTGTACAGTTTAACATGAGATGAAATTCCTTGGTAAGGAGCTTGCTGTATTTTGGCAACAGCAGGTGTTTGGGCAGCTTTCTGTTTTTGCAGAACTCTTTCATATATTCGATATATTTCAAGAGCTAATTCAGAGCTTTTAGGCTGCATGACACTAATGTCCACACAGCACCACATACAGAATCTCTAATTATTCAGTGAAAGTCTGCAGATACAGTAGTGCTTATGAATTTCTACAGAAAAAAATTATGGCACACGTGTAGACTGTACTTTTCTACATGAAATAATCATAGACTTTTTAATTTAATTTAATTTTGTCAAACAACTAGCTCACATTCTGGACTAATGATCTGTAAAATTTCATTTGTAGTGTAAAATAATACTAGAGATGAGATATTTCAAAATCTTTGTAGAAGAGTTACTGGTGTGTGTTTCTATCACACTATCTGCACTTTATAGTGGAACCAGTGACAATCCTTTTTAGTGACAGAGCAGCTGCTGAGCAAGTACAGCAGCTGAACAGACAAGGTCATCCAAAAAACCCCAGTATATCATGAAATAGGCACCATTGTTCAGACTCAGCAGTGTTGCCATACTTAAAGTAACCTATAATGAAAAATAACAAGATTTTGTTAAAATAACAGAATGACAATTTTTTGCTGTCTTCAGCTGAGTTTGGAGAAATTGTAAGTGTTAGAAGATACAAAATATAAGGATGTATGTATGTGAAGCTTTTGTTTCCATAAGGCCTTCCTGGTTCAGTTCAAGAAAGGTGATCTCTTGCTCTTGGGCAGCTGTACCTCTATAACCTTGTTTATATTCACCACAAATCTTCTGAATACAACCCCAGACACAGAATGATCTATTTCTTCATGGCATTCTTTGGATTTAATTATAGCTTTGAGTCCTGTGTGAAGGATAGTGAAGGAAATACCAACTCTACGATGTGCTTCAGTAATGCTGCCTATGGTCATTGAGGCAGAGAAAGATGGGAATTAAAACCAAAGTATTAACTATGATAAATAACTGCTTTTAATAGCACTATTAACTGTTAATGTCTATCAATACTGAGAATACTTTCAAGGTGCCAGATTCTATCCTTTTTTAGATTTTATGATGATTCTGTTTGAACTTTAGTTTTCCGTTTTAGGGCTATCTGCCTTTAAATCAACAGAAGAAAACATAATGTGTATTTAAAAGCTAATTAATTTGGCAAATTTTAGACAGTATCTTTAAAATTAGATGAACTGTGTCTTACACTCCACTGATTATATTGACTATATCCCTGTTGACAGTGGAGGCAAGCTACTTTATAGACTTCTCTATTTAGTCTGATTAATCACATTTATATATCAAGTTGAATTGTAGACTTGGTAATGTGCACATCTTCACATGGAGATTTACTAGCACAGTAGCTAATTTCTGGGGTTTATACTTTTATGACTTGGCTGTGGGATCCAGCTTTCTCTTCCTGAATTCACTCATAAACAGATTCCAGCTTCTGAAGCAAATAAATCTGAAGTTGTACAGGCAGTGGCTTTGTGCACAGGGAATGTGGCACAGAAGGAATGCCCACGCCAGGAGGTGGGTATCAAAGCAGTGGGATAAGGAGCTGCAGTTCCAACACATGGACAATTCCTACTGTGATGGAACTGTTGGTTTAGATCAGAGATTGAAAATTGTCAGTCTAACACAAAGCTATTGATAAGGTACCTAGAAAAAAAAAAATCAATTTTGCCAAATCTTAGAGGCTGAGAAGACAAACATATCACAAATATTTGCAAGTCTTTCAAAACTCATAAAACTCAGTTCCCAAAAATGCAGACATATCAAAACACAACCATATTCAATGTTTAATGGAACACTTTCTAATTTTACCTGTAAAAAGAATTGAATTTTAAAATGAGATGCTGTTTCTGTGAATTTCATCCAAGTCTGAAAAAGGACACTTCCTTCTAAGCCTTTCTTCTATAGCATAATTGGGCTATTACTTGGTTTGTTTTCCTCTTGAACTTTCTCTCCGAAGGACAGGCAAATCTGTTGGCCTGATAATGCAATCATCTTCAGGCAGAACTTATGCAGGACAGCATCTGTCAGGAAAACATAAATCTTTTCTTTATTAAAATGAAGAAAAAAAGGTATTATCTTCAAGTGTTTTGGTTGTGAAGTGTTCTGGTTGTGAAGTGTTCAAGGTATGTGCACTTCACAGTCGTTTTTTCAGTGCATATTGTACATTTGTATGGTGATGAAAACACTCCATTTTTGTCTGAGGCACACTGAGGTAATATGGAGAAACGGGCTATGACTTTAATGGGTGCATCTTTGGTTTAAAGAAGAAAGCTTTGCTTTTGAATTTCATCAGCTATCATCACCTATATCTGCAGGCATTTCTAGGGCTGGAAATCTGATCTTAATGGAAAGTGCTGGCAGACTTGGTGTGCTTTGTTGCTAACGTGCTGTCTGCCTTCCCCTGGCAAGAAATCCTGGGATCAGTAACTGACAGATACCCATTGCCTGTGCTGACTAATATTTCCTGAGTTGTGCTCTGCAGCCTGCTCTCTATGATTAATTGACCACATAAACCATATTTGTTAATGGGTTCATAGTATTTTCCTTAGTCAGTTGGCTAAACAAATACTCCATGTCTTTGAAGGCAAGGATACACTTTATTGCTTCCACATATGGCTTTAAAAGGATGTGATACAGAGGAACACAATGTGCCTAAGCCAACAGGAAACTTCAAAAAAGAAACATGTACAAAGGCTCTGAAAATTTGTTTTGCTTCTCACTCATTTTCTTGCATTATTCGCTCCAGAAAAACAGGCCAGCAATTTAAACAGTGAAAGGAAATCTGGGAGGAATATAGATAGCAGAAGAAAATTCAATAATATAAAATATTTAGATTGTATAGACTAAATTGTGATGTTCTGAATTTTGACCAAAATCAAAGAGAGTTGTTTGGGATATGCTTAAGCTATTAAGAAGACAAAGTACTTCATAGTTTAGACAATGAGTCATGAAAACCCCATGTTTGTAAACACTGCTGCTCTTCTAGAAAAATAAAAAGCTAAACTCTTCACCATGAACAGGTTAACACAAAGTTCATTTGGCCAAAATGCCTTCACTTGACTTACTTGATCACAAAAGATCCTCTGTGCTTGGATTTTTCTTCTATGAGTAACAACTGAGCATCTTCAACTGTTTCTCCAGCTATTTGCACCCCACAAATACCCTCCCCTCCCCCGAGCAGCACTGCTGTGCTTCCCTGAGGGACAGAGACCTCCAACCTTTGGGGAGCCTCTGGGTGTGTGAGAAAGATTACAAAGGAAACAGATTTCCTGATCATTTTTTTTTCTTTAAGATTTTAAATAAAGATGTCTTCTGTAATAGTTTGCTCCTAGGGAAAAAAAAATTAAATTATTTCTTAATTGTCTTTGACTTAAAACCAGAAGCAGGAGTAGCAGGTTTTGTCTTTTTGTCTTTGCTGCAGATCTGGCAGAGTACTGATGACAGCAAAGGGAAGGCACCCAGGAAAAATACTGGGTAGAAAACTTGAATTATATCATGTCTACACTGTCAGACAATTTTATTGTCATGAATGCAGCCCACTGAGGGGAAATCAGAAGCATGGAGCCAGAGAAATAGTTTGTTTGTATCATTGTCAAATGGGGTGTCCATGGAGTTGAAATCTGGGCACTATCCTGGAGTAATTATTACAGAGGAGCCCTGTTTTATTTTTATTTTCTGCAGGATGGGAGGGTAGCTTTTCTCCATGTGTGATTTTCAGAGCTGTTAGCTGAGTCACTGGGGTTTGGTGCAGTGCCGAAGATCCTGGCTTTCATTAGTTCTTCAGTTCTGAATCCCAGTACTTGAGCTATTCTGATCTATTTTATTTCTTAATAGCTCCTATCTGTTAAGTGTATGCTCTGCTATCTAATATTATAATTTTAAAATTTTAGTGTAAAAAAGTAATTGCCTTGCTTTGATTCTGATCAACCATGATGCCAAAATAGTATTCTTTGTAATTCTGACTCACTATAGCCTGATTCAGATGGAAAACTTTGCTGCAATTTACCACAGCCAAGATTTAAGCAGATGGTGCCTTTACCAACATACCATGCTTAATATCAGTTTTGAACATGTCTTTTCACTGAACTATATCCTGAATATCTCTAATCATTAATCAGTTTTTCCCCTGAATTCCTGTGCTAAATCCAGATTAACTTTTTGTGGGTAATTACATGCAAAAGATGTTCTGATCTGATCTTGCTTCTATGGGTGACAGAGCAGAGACACTGGAATAAGCAAACAGGAGTCCTCTAGGCTCTAGTATGTTCTGGATTCCACTACACTACTTAGATAATGCTTATATTTAGAAAGGGCTTCTGTCCAAGCCTACATGCCTGGTGCTCTCCCAAGCTTAGATGAAACAGGCAGGTTTCATCCTGAGCTGAGGAAATAGTGTCAAGTGTCAAAACCCTGATGGGAAAAATAGATAAGTTAAAATTTGTCTAACATTTAAAAAAAAATATATATTTTAAATAAAATTATTATATGTTATAATACCAAGAAGTTTAGAAGTGAAAAGGAAAATCTTCCCCTTAAAATTATTTTGAAATGGAGTGTTACATTGTATAAAATTTCTCTATTTCTCTCACACAAAAGAACAGTAATATTGACTCAAGGAAATTATTTAAATAAAATTTTCAATGAATATTGTAACAGAACACTATTGCGTAAAAATTTTCAAAACCTAAAGCGGACATGCTGAGCAGGTCATAAAATATTCAGAATATTCTTTTCTTATCTCGAGAGGAACATCTAAAGTAAATTTCAATCCACATGCAGAGCTTCTTGCATCAGCTCAGTCATAAAATAGTTCATAAGCACTATCCCATATTCCTTTGACTCTTAAGAGGGGATCCTACCCAAAAGTGCTTAAAATGTTTACAGATGTCCATAATGGGTATTTCACTGTCTTGGTAGTTAATGTCAGAACCACCAGTGAAAGCTCCACAAAAAGATGGAAACAAAATATATTTTTAGAAACATCTTCAGGAAAATTTGTAAATGTCTATTTCTTACCATCTGAGAGGACCATGAACCAACAGGAAAACATTTTGTTATTTTCTCATAAAAAAGCACGTTAGCAGCAGAAGGTAACAGAATCATGAACCTTAAAATGGCAGTATCAAGCCATGCCTAAAATAACAAATTTCTTTATCTGACACAATCAGAAAATGTACTGGATGTAGAGAATAAGATATATGTGCAAGAACACTTTTCAAGTTTCATCACCTCTAAATGACCTTTGGGAAGTTTGTTGATAATAAATCTGGAATGGATGCATGTATATGGAAAAGCAAGAGAGAAAATAGTTGTAGAGACCAGCTGTAGATTCAATTTTGTCCATGTCTTTCAAAAATTCTGGTTTTATGGTCCAGTGGCAGCTTACTTCTTGAATGAAGCACACACAATTGTCCCTTGCAAAACTATTCCTGCAATTTGGTTGTTAGCAGAAAACTCATAGGCATTGTTTACTCATATGGAAGCTAGGAATGCCCTGAGTTTGCAGAAACTATTAGACAAGTAGTTAAAAAGAATGGGCAAAAATATCAGTGACACCATTGCAAGAACCGTTTGAACCTTTTAAAATAAGATCTAATTGAAAATAATGCTCCCACTGATCAAAGTTCAAACAATAAACATCAAGAAATCTACCTTGCTGCAACTTGGAGAACAGTTTTAGAAACAGATTTGGAAGAAAAAAGTTTTGCTAAACCAAACAAATATCTAAAGTTCTATGCAGTCTTATACAGATAAAAGATTACAGGGACAGTTATATATAAAGAGCTATAGTGCCTGACAACAATTTTTACATAACTGTTTTTAGCACGAGTTTAAGTTATTAGGGAAGGAAATAAGTTATGAAGAAGAAGCAAGTTACAAATATATTTCATACTGTGGTTTTCTTAAAGATACAAACATAAAAAGTGCTTACTGGAGAGGCTACTGCATTTCAATTGTAGGCAAAATGTTCCCTGTATGTAATACCCAGCTTTAATAACTTTTTTGAGGTTTATGTATTATTTGATCAGTTTTTGAAGATGAGCACTGGAAAAAGAGGGGCATATATTGAATTATTATTTCCTACTCTTATCAAGCTATACTCTTTGAAATTGTTTGTCCTCCAGTCCAGTGGACTTGTGAAACAAGTCTGGAAGAGACACAGTAAATTCCATATAACTATATTTTAGAGATAAACATGTCAAAAGGAATGTGCCTATTCCTTGTGGCACAGAAATGCTGCTTGCTTTTTAATATATGACATCTCCTGCTCTGGCAGTTTCTGAAAAAGCTTCTTAGTCCAAACTCACTCTGATGCAGCAGCTTTTAGATCCTAAGCTTACAATACAAAATGTAGGCAGCTTTAAAAACTGTTATTTATGAACTGCAAGTAACAGTTCAATAATTCAGGTCCATTAGTCATTTACTCATATCTACTTTAGGTTCATCCAAGGCAGATTTATGAATACAGTTCATAACAAACAGTAGTCACTTTCCACTTCCTAAATCTGCTTAACATTTGTAAAAGTTGAAAAAATACATGTATATGCACTGAGGGGCTTGGAATCTTTATGGCTTTTATATAAATGTCAGAATTGCTAAAATGCATTTTAAAAGAAAATGTCTGTAACAGGAAGCATTACCAGAAACTCTATTTTGAAAAAAAATCTGAAGGCTTTTAATTATGGAAAAAAATGATGAAAGAGAAGTGGGGGCTCTATTTTTTAACTTGTGGTTTCTATTTGTTACAGCAAACATTTTTAGGGTGGTTCTAATTCATTGGCATTCTTAGAGCTTCTTGTGGTTCTTACTGAATAAGGAAAATTTTCAAAATCAAATTTGCTTGCATTGTATTACTTCCACTTTCAACCATTCAGCATTTTCGAGAAGTTTGGGAACATCAGCCTGTAATTAGTGCAATGATAGTGATTAAAGGCAGTAACGATTAGTGAGGGTGACTT
Source organism: Illadopsis cleaveri (assembly GCA_013399915.1). Classification (NCBI taxonomy): domain Eukaryota; kingdom Metazoa; phylum Chordata; class Aves; order Passeriformes; family Timaliidae; genus Illadopsis; species Illadopsis cleaveri. Next base: position 20,103 of record VXBB01008839.1, on the reverse strand, counting down.
CTGGCCACTCAAGCAGTTAAAATGATCAATGGGTCTCCAGTGTGAACATTGTGTTTTAGGAGTGGATGCAGAATTCCAAATGTCTGGGTGCAGGATATAAAAGCAGGGAGATAACATGGCTGGGAGGTATTACTGAAGCTGACATCATGTCTCTTACAGCCAGACGTGTACAGCAGCACTGTATCACACATGCCAGATTTGAACAGCCTTTGGAAAGGTGCTGGCTCTCCACACATGAAAGGAAAAATATCCTATTAATCATGGAATAATGTTTCACAGGAAGAAAAAAAGACCCAGTACTATGGTTTTATCAGACTCCTCCAATTCTTGCCAGCACCAGCAAACAATGGTTCCCAGTAGCAGGAAACCACAGTCGGTTCCTGAGAATTCCCATCCTATTAGCTTGCAGATACAGGAGAAGATCTATCACAAGTTTCGTTACGTTTTGAAGTATATAGAACAAAAAAACTACTACCTGAGGAAGGAGCTCTGCAGGCTTCTAAAATGCTTGTCATTGCAAAAGCTTTCTAATATCTCTATCTTCTTCTTTCCAGGGTCTGTGGGGATTGGTATTCAGCTCAGAAGGAATTTAGAGAAAATTTTAAGCTTTATCAAAGAACTACAACTGCTGTTAATATGAGTAATCTCATAAATACTTTTTTGGACTGTGATACAGAAGGACAGCCACTCTGGACTTTATTTAATGTCCTATGTAGCACTGACCTAAGTATGAATTAACCAGGAAAGGAAATAGACTGAAAGGAAGCAGAGAAATTCTAGACTGGGGTTACAGTCATTCACATAACCTGATGATCTGGATTTCAAAGAAAGTTTAGAGTATTTCAGAGTCACTAACAATCTTAAAATGTTTGTGATAATATAGAACCAGGAGAATCATCAAGACCTTTACATTGATTTATTATGCTTGCTTCATGATTCTTTTATAAGCAAATGTCATATATGAATATTGCAATAGTTAATTTACATGCCGATTTTTATGAATTTCCCCACTGAAAATTGAGAGTCAATTTTTGAGATTTACTCAAAGAGAACCTTTAATACAATAAACAAAGCAGCATTTGATAGTTAACTTTGAAATAAAGCTAACACAGTATACAAATAACATACAAATAAAAGTTGGATTTTACCAGTACAAATCCACATTAATTTCACTAGTGACAGTCAATCTTAACTTCTGAAAAACTATAGACCAAGACTGCATTGATATAAGTACTGTTTTTATTGATTAATAACTCAGAAACTTTAGTATTCCTATGCACCATTTCAGCTGCCAATCTACTAGGACTAGTTGTAAAGAGAAGATCGCTGGAGGAACATGGCTTTTTAAATTAGTTATTAAAGTTAATATGATAAAAATAGATATTGAATTTCTTAAGGATCTTCTGGGAATGTGCCACAATCCATGTCAACTTCTAGGCAGAATGAAGATACATAACAACTTACAACAATAAGTGTGGAGAAAGGACTGACATAAATGACATTATGGTGTAATGGCTATTGCATGGTTTCCTGTGTGCTGCTGGTCCATAGTTTTATTTTATTTCATTTCATTCACTTATAAAGATCACTAAGCCAGGAAAAAACTCTAAGAATAAGGGACCTTCCAGTACTTCATCTGTTACATTGTCACCGATTATTCTATGCCACAGTTTCTTCCCCCTATGTCACCACTACTGATTGCAGTGTGCTGCATTGTATTTTGAAATTTAGGGTCAGAGTGAATCTTAAAAATAAATTTTAAAAAAAGAGTTGACTCAAATTTTTGATTTATTTTCAAAAACACTCAAGTGAGCCCAGAAACCTACTGGCAGCAAAGTACTTCTGAAGGGTCGATTGATGGGACTGGATTTAAGTCCAGTGCATATGGGTGAGTGACAAGAATGACTTCCCATGATTTTTACAATGGTTTTCTGGAAGCCCTGGAAAGTAGTAATTAGTAACCATAAAACTAGCTTGCACTGATGAACTGCAAAATGAAGCCTGTTCTGTAATCCTTTCTTTGCATCTCCTTATTCAGTTTGCATTTAGATCAGTGTGCAGAAAGTCACTGTGTAATAACAAATCACCAAATTAGAAGTAGACTGATAAAATGAAAAAAAGCCAACCAGTGAGGCAAAGAGATATGTGCTCGAGCAGGGTTCTTTAAAGCTGCAACTACATTTTTGCAGAGTTGCTTACCAGGAGAAGTATTTTATTGTACCTCTGTTCCCTCCCTCACAATCCCCAGCTGCCTCACAGCTGGGGGATGCGCGGCAGTGGAAAAGGTTTTGAGTGAAGAGAATGTGTGCCAGCCCCATCGTAAAAACTTCTGTTAACCAACAGCCTCCCTGCTCTTTTAACAGAAGTGTATGTTCTACACCTCCTGTCTGGGAGCTGACAAGCAGCTCCTGATTGCCAGGCATCTGTTACTGGCATGAATGGACAGTGAAAACCCACTATCCAGCTCTGCTTTTAGAGATGGTTGGCTCCTGTGTTTGTGGAGAACTGCTCTGCTTCCAATAAAAAATGATTTAGAAAAATTTACTATCTCAGATCTCTTCTTCTGAGGACAGGCTGGCTGCTTTGAAAGGGAAATATCTCCAAGAGTGATATGACTCTCACAGTGGCTGTGAGGACTTGAATGCAAGATTTATGCTTAAATATACAGACTGCAAATCAAGGCTAGGCTTGAAATACAGAGGAAGTACAAGGGAAATATATTTTCCCTTCTGAAAAACCAGTCAAGCAGAGATGCTGGTGGTGAGGCAGTGGCTCGAAGAGGAAGCCAGCGAAGGTAGGGAATGTTGGGCAGGATCTGCCACATTTGCTCACCCTGTTCTGTGCATGTTGAGTTGGAGCCAGAAACAAAGACTACTCTGTGGTCAGCACAAATGCTGACCAAATGCTTTTTTATTGCAGAAACAAGCCTCAAGGCATGCTGATTGTGGCAACATCTACATAAAAGTTACTTTTTGCATACCTAGACACTTTTGGGCAAAATTTTGTCCAGTTTCTAATAGGGTGGCAAGCAATAAGGCAAAAATAAGGCTGCTGAAGAGCCATATGAACTGTGGGAGTAACTTATCATTCTTGCCAATAGGATAACTTCCGAAATCAATGAAACCCTTTTGGCTGCCTTTGCTGCACATCCAGCAAGGCCAGCAAGTTCTCATCTCCACTGCCTACTTTGGAGTGGCTAAAATACTGATTTGACTAGTGCCAGCTGGATCTGCCATTGAATGTCCATAGTGTTCTGGCCACCTCAGTCAGGACTGTAAATAAAGCTTTGCATGGAAGAATTGAAATCCTCTACTGCTGCTGTGTGAGGACACTGCAATACACGTACAAGAATCATTGTTCAAAAGCAGTCCATATTCTTCTGTCCTATTGCTACATTCATACACACAAATGTGTGTGCATGGATTTATTAATTTTTCATAAACTGAGCAATGGTAAGAGTGTGAAGCAAAAAAAAAAAAAAAAGCATTTACATTTTAAATTACTATCTGAGGAAATTCCAAAATCATGACACATTGTTTCCAAATAAATATTTAGGGGAAAGAGTATTGCATTTTATAAAGCAATTACATTACATGCCATAGTTCATGTCCAGGAGGGGACATTGCAAATGCATCTCAAGTAAGATTGGAATTAATTATTAATAGCAGTATTATTACCTATTAGCAGCAATTATGCTTGATGATAAGGTGAGCAAAGATCATGTCACAAATCAAGCTACATCTCCTGGAGCAAGATGGACTGCTGTTATTTTTTGCTGTTTGATGGTCAGCAATAAACAGAACCCATCAAGTTATCAGAGGTAAAGCTGAGGCGCTAAAGGTTCTGGAGAAAGCAGAAAGCAGAGTTTTGTCACATTGACAAATACTTAACTCTCACCTGCTTAAGAGATGTAGACCCTCAGCAAATATAATTAGGATGATCATACCAGCATCACTGACTTTCAGTTGATCTTCATGACACATAGCATTTCTATTGCCATACATTCAGTCATCAGGTAGCTCACACTGTGGGATAAAATTATAAGATTGCGCTATGAATTGCAAATTTCTGGACTTGTGGTATCTTCATCTGCAAATGAAAATCAGTCTCAAGAATGTTTCACCAGTAGGAGTCATATAGGAGTGTAGGAATTCTGAAACAGGATGAAATTATTGATCAAAAAAAAATCTGAATGCTAAAGCACAATACTTACATTTCCCTGGTCTTGTAAACAAAAAACCCTGACTGCCTGTGTAGTGTTCTATAAAAAGAGAAATAAATAAATGAAAACCCACATGCTGGCAAGCTGAATGAGCTATTACCAGAAGATGGCAGTGATGTCTTTTTGCAGCTGCAGTCACCATGCCATTTACAAGAATAACCTAATTGCTGTACAGTTATATCATAGTAAAAAAGGGACATTGGTATAGTCAAAACAATTACCTCTTGGTATCTTTATTGGTCTACCTAATGTGGTACAATTTTTCAGTAATTTTTAGTTCAATTTTCTTTTATGTTAAGGCTATGGTTGTTTTGGAAATCAGCCAAGCTCTAATAACATGTATATTTTAGTTGTAGCATTACCAACAGTTTGACACACCTTAAGTTCAATTATTATTAGAAGAATCTCATTGGAGGCCATTTTCCCATCACTCATTAAATCTATGCAAACCTTATTAGCTTCAGCTTTTTGCTAATTTAAAGGCTCTTTGAAATAATAGCAGAAAATGTAACAAGAGCAAATTTATTATAAACAATAAAATTTATTTTATTTTATCCACCTCATAGCTTTCTGTGTAATTTCCAAAATGTTAGCCCACAGTGTGTTACACTTGAGGGGAATTCCCTAATCTCAGTAGAATTATGCTATGCTTGCAAAATGCCTGTAATTTCATGTAGCAATGAGACCCTGACAGTCACACTCTATCCTGGATGATGCAAGGAGCTATATAAAGAGAAAATCAGAGTTTGTGCTTTTAATTTCATAGGTCACAGAATTATACCATCCCAAACTAGACAAATGAGTGATTTGTGGAAGATATGTGATGCCTTTTGCCATAAAGCCTGTCACCCCTACACACTTCATTGTCTCCTCAAAAATGAGTGTGTCTGCTGCTGCCAGTGCTGCCATGATCCAAAAGCTGTTCAGATCAAAGGTGCTGCTGCTTATCAACAATTCAGCAATAGCAATATCATCTGCCCATTTAATTTTTTCAGAAAAATAAAGGCTTTTAATTTTAATTGTACCATGAGCTTTAACACTGTTATTGGCAATAATACTGCCTTAAATGTATTTTTCTTTGCCAGTTACAGATTCCCTAAGCTCCTTATTGCTATGTAAATGTGGAAAAACTCAAACCTTAGCAATGGATTGGAACCACTGATTCTCCTAAAGTCCCCTAAGCAAACTGAACACTGAGCTGCCATGTCAAGCCTGTTAAGTCATTTGAAGGAATTTGGGAAGTCAGCACACTGGGGTAATTTCCTGGCAATTCATCTATAATGTCTAGTGCCTGTTCCAATTTCTGACACATAGATATATTATACTCAACTGTGACCAGCCTGCATAAACCGTAAACTCTCTTGAAAATATAGAATGTGAAGTAGTAAGCTTTCTTAGTACTTTTAGAAAGGTAGATAAATCATATCAAACTTGAAATAACAGATGACCAGCTTTTGAGTGGCTGAATACCTGTGTATATTTTTATCTAGGAACAGAATGTAAAATATGTCAATAATGTAACTGCATTAATGTTTACAATTATTTCAGAGTGCTTGCCAAATACCTAAGTACCTGAAGCAATCCTCAACACATGACTCAGTTTCGTGTTTACCTAACACAAGCTTCAGTCATTTATTTATAGAAAATGAATTAAGTTTTTTCTAAAGTGTGTTGGATTTTAGTTGAATTTGTGGATGTCCTGTTCCTGTAAGTCTTCAAGGCCAGGTTGAATGGGATTTTGAACAAACTGGTCGAGTGGAAGGTGTTCCTACTTGGCCATGGCATGGAACAAGATGATTTTTAAGGTCCCTTCCAATCCAAACAAATCTTTGAGTCTGTGATTCTTTGAATTTAGCAGGTTACTGGTGCATATTTTAATTTATGCCACTTTATGGAAAGGATAGATAACTCAAATATATTGATGGAGTTTTATAATAAAAAGGAATAGGAAAGCTTTTAAAAGATCAAGGGCATTTAATGCAGAGATGTAGATCTGCTGAAATGTAAAGTTCATTAAGTACTCTGAAGGCCTTTGAATAATCCCAGTAGGAAACCTGTGAGTAGAACTTCAGGTCCTTGCCATGTGGAAATACTTTTTTTGTTATCAAGTTGAAATGCTGAACTCCAGAACCCTCATATTTTTTTCCTTTTGTTATTGTCTGAAGATGTAAAGTTCTGTTGGGCTCTTCATCACTAAATGACAGGCATAACTCATGCCCAGGGAAATGTATAATTATTTTATAAGTTTTGATACACTACATTTTGAATTTAAGGAAAATCATTGTAGATATTTTGTTTATAAAGGTGAACAGAATAGCTCAGTGGATGAAAGAAAGCTGTTTTAGAAAGCTAAATATGTCCACTGTATTTGAAAAGCAAAGCATTTCCTTTACAAGTGGATTACAGTCTTCCTCACCCTATTGAAACTAATATTTATTGCCATAACTAGGGTTTTTTCAGACCCCATTTCAAGATCTTTTTCTTCCATCATAGTACAACATTGAGTGAAGCCACACGGATTGCCATCACATGGCCCAAAGTCTGGTCATGAAATGTAAAGAACTGTTTCTTTTTTATGCTCTCACTCCTTGAATTTTCCAACTATGTACAAACTTCAGAATATTTCAGTTTGTGGATAGAAAAGATATTTTCTAGATTTGTAAGGGTTTTTTTAAATGGAAAAAAATGACAAAACCCCCCCAATATTCTACTGAAAACAAACATATATTTATATCTCTTCTTCACTGAGATAACCAGAATACCTCAATCTGGATAATGATTTTAGCTGTAATTTCTTTTCTTTTTTATAAGCCCATACTCATCCTAATCTCCTTGCAACTGTCAGTGATGTAACTTAAAAGAAATATTTTGGTTGTTACGTGTAAACTAAAGTCAGATCAAGATACTCTCTGGATAGGATTATTTATGCCAGTTTCTACTGTGACTTTGTCTATTAAAACAATCAAATGCAAAGTTCACTCTAATGACTGAAGAGTTGGATTGCACAGCAAATAAAAAATTGGCAGAGAAAAACATTTGAGCTGTAGGCTACAAAGGAAGAAGGAACATAGAAAAGGTCTCTGTTAAGAAGAAAAGAAGTGACTGAAGAATCATTTCTGCATTCTGGAGACCTCTTGAAAAAGGGTGACCCTGGTAACTGGGCAGACAAAGAACACATTATTAGTGAGCATTAACTTCAGGACTGCAGCCAAGGGACAAATATTAGAAAATGAATAAAGAACTAAAAATCTCTTTCTATAACAAAAGTGTGGAAATATAATGGCAAATTAATTAAGAGGAACCATATAATCATGTACTACAATCTTGTCAATTCACAAGCTAAGAAAGGTTGTATGGGGTCAACATTTGGATACAAACCCCTCTTTGGAACAACCAGATCAACAAAGTCCAAGGTTTTTAGACCAAAGGCCAACACATTATTCAGTAGTATCAAAGGGCTGACATCCTCCTTTTGGACAGATTCCATTATCTTTTCTTTAGGTAGCCTAAATGCAGAGCAGAGAGTTTAAAGCCTAAGTCAAGTTTTCTAGTGGAAATTCATGTGCAATGCAGGAAAATAATTATTTCTTATAGTAAGAAAAGGTGTAAAGAAAGAATAACAGTCAAAAGCTCAAAATGAGAAAATCTCAGTGGTGACTGGACATTTCAAAAATCAGCTGCAGGGCTTCAAAAAGTGGGACAAGCTTTTCAACGTGAGACTGGTTTGCATTAAAAAATAGCTTAAAACATAAATAAGTATAAAATTTAGATTTTGAAAGAAATAATTAGACAAGACAGAACTATGATGACTTATGTTTGGTTAGAATTTCTTTCACTTAAATTAACCTTTAAAATCTTTGAATTTGTTTACTCTATGGTCCTCAATTACAATGGGACAAGAAAGAAACAATTCTAGAGGGAGAATGTGTTAGCATTTTTAGACACTGCCTTTGGACCTACTTTCCAGATGTGCCTGTTTCTCCACAGAGCTTTGAAGAAGCTTGAGATGTTTTGATGATTAATGTGGAAATGTAACCCATCCTCATTATCCCCTTTCTCCTTTGACTCTCTGAAAATATGAATGATTACAGGATCATCTCACAGGAGCTCTGAGTTCAATAGGGAAGCTATAGGTGTTTTATAATCCAAATTCTGCTAAGACCCATGGAAATGTATTTACTGAGGTGGTTTTGTCAGTTCAGTACCACACATCACTTTGTCCGGACAAGAGCACTCCTAAGGCTGTGCAAGTGTATCTATTACAATAGGAACCTGGAAGGACTTTAGAATAGCAAAACTTAATCATGTTTTTCATATTCATATTTTAATACGGTCCAGAAAATCATATTACATGCACAAAATGCCTCAAATGTCTCTTTCTAAAGCAGCCATTGGTCTATCATTATAACTTTCATTTGGGAGGAATCTTTTGTGTGGTGTCTTTCACTATCACAGTAGTGATAGAAATGCTGCAGTCACTATAATGATTTGAAAGAACAAGTATTGTAACATTTCAGTTGGCTTCCTAAAAGCTATTACTTCTTTTTGCAAACCTTGTTTTAGTTATACCTTTTGACTTGGAAAACACTGACCATAGCATGGAGAATAATAGTAAAGGCAGGGTATTTTTGACTGAGTCCACTGCTTAGTTTAATGAGGAAGACTGTCATTGTCTGAATTGTTACAAATCACTTTGACAGTTAACGAAAAAATGTAGGAAAAAATTCACTTGGTGCCTCTTCAGTTCCCTCTCTGATGTTTTTTAGCCAGAGTTACAATGGTATCCCGTTTCCCTGACCTGTATAAGGAATGTGGGCTCAGTTACCTTTTAGTTTTAAAAGTCAGAGATTCCAGCTGGTAACAGCAGCTTTTCTTTCTGCCCTTTGAAGTAGAGATAACAGATGATATTAGATTTACAAAAAGCCCAGCAACATTTATTAAATTTTAGAAGCCTTCCTTCTAAACACACAATATCCTTTAAAAACTTGATCTAAGGGGGATTATGAAAGATAGAGCGCAGTCAGAGAAGAGAGACTGCTGCCTGGTGTAGTTCAGAAGCAATAGAGAGCACACTACAGAGTATTTTCTTCAAGTGATTTTCATTTGCTGCTTTGTTAGTCATTTCAGGTACAATGTTCAGTTTGAAACTGAGAACAATGCTAATTTGAGAAGATATATGTATCTGCTAGAAATGGTCTACCAACCTATGGTATTCTCTCACTTGGCATCCCAGCCCTATACAGTGAGGATTTTCTTTTTCTGCAAGAAATGATGAGGAACTCATAGACAATTACTTTTTGGGACTGGAGGGACAATCTCTCCTGAACAGGCAGGTCAACACATCCTTACAGAGAAAATTAAATGGTAATCTTTCTTTCTAATTTATACACATAACTGAGATTTAAAAAATCTGTTCACACCACTTTTCAGAGGGGAAGAGGTACAAAAATAAAAATACATTTGCATTGATGATAATGCTCAGGTGGGTACTATTCCTCTAGTGAGATTAAGGACTAGCAATGATTAGCAACACAGACTTCTAATGCATTCTGTCAATTTATATGGTGATAATAGCAAAATAATTAGAGTTAGTTTGAATCATCAGATCCTACTCCATATAGGGAAAACATACAAACAGGCACAGTGTCTACTGAGACCTGAGACACTGAAGGTCAAAGAAGATTTTCTGCTATTCAATTCCGGCTCCTCAGGGAACTTTTTGCTTTTGCAGCAGAAAGATTAAGGAGTTGAAGCCAAAACTCTATGAGGTCAAGGAAGATGTGGGATGGGCATTCAGTCCCAGCTCTTCTCATGCAAAAGAAATACACAAAAGTGTGTGGGCAGGAAATGGAAGAAAGTGCTGGTCTCGTACAATCACCCAAATACCTACAAATATGTGATTGAATATTCCATTTTATTTGATCTTTAAATATCCAAATTGTGATTTATTACAATTTATACTCAAGATTTATCAGACCCAAGAGTGACTTGTTCCATAATTAAATTTTTTGAGGAATAATATGTGGTGCAAGAAGTCCACCTTCCAATCTTCAAGAATTCATGGTGAAAATTTTCTTTTGATAAAGGAGAGAATGTGATCAAAAGCCTCTCCAAAATCAAACAAAAATTCATACATGAAGTGATACAAAATACATCTGATCTACTTGAAAGCTTTGTTTTAGAGTTTTGTGGTTTGTTGTTGTTGTTGTTGTTGTTGTTGTTTTTGTTTGATTTTGTTTTGTTTTGCTGGGGTTTTATTTGTTTTATTTTTTTGGGTGGGACAATATTGAGTTGTTATGGGTTTCTTTGTTTTGTTTTTGTTAGAAAGAGTATTTTGAAAATCATACAGGCTGGTGTACTTTCATGGAAGCAGAAAAGCAGAACATTTTGTTATATAAAATGCACTCAGCCTAAAAAAAAAAAAAAAAGGAAAAAAAAGTCCATGATGAAAATATGCACACACTCTTTTATAAAGAGCATTTACTAAGACAGCAGTTGCAAATTAATTGACTGATGCAAAATTCCTGGTGAATACAACTTTCAGAACACTCCAGTTTCAGATGAACCAGATGTCTGGTGCATATGTGGCATTTGCTACGTGACCTGTTTATAAAATACTTGACACCAACAAAGCCATAGGAAAATATTTGAGTGTAGAACATTCATTGTACTTGAGAGTCTTATACTGCATGTGTTCATCTTTAGGGAAATAGCTGGAAATGTAAAGTAACTCATGTCTTTTACTTCATCTCTGTATTTCCAGTAAGTAAAGTGAGGATATCTAGAACTTTTCTGTGCAAAGTTCTGTTATTGGACAACTATAGCTGTAGTTTCTGGCCAGCTGTTGGACTAAGGGGGAACATTTTTTTTCCATGGAAATACATCTTCATCTTCTAATTCAGTCTCATCTGAATAGAAATTTGAATGGTACATTAAGTTCTTGGTTGAACAGTGGAATATCTGCCACTATGTCTATTCAAATGATGGAATTCAGCACAGCAGAAAGGGTAGTGAGCAATACATGACAGCCCAGTCACGGCACGTTGCAGTTGGATGTACACAAGAATACTCTGAACTCAGGTTTCCTTTAGCTAATATTTTTGGAGACCAACAGTGACATGAGCTTTGTGCTCTGCAGTCTACAATTAATGTCAGGTTTTCAGGGAGTCACCTGGATGGACAGTTGCTGCATTTATGGCAGCCTTAGATGTCTGAATGACTGACCACTGGTAAAAAATCTGTTTTATGCTTTTCACCAGCTGTACTTCAGCCATTGGTCACAGATCAGCATGGGCAATTAGACATGGAGCTGAAAGACCCACTGATTCCTTTTCTCACAACTCCCATTTGTACTCACTTCCTGCTTCGAAAGTCAACATCTTTTAATGTAGTTTATAGGGAATATGACACCTTTTGCATGAATTCGTCAACTTTCAATACCTGCAGAGGACTGTAATATTCCTGAACAATAATAACAGCTAGTATTGCACTGCATGGAAGCTTTATTTAGCATTAAAATTATTTGAACTTTAAAGTTTCTAAACCTGAGTTTCAAAAAACAAAACAAGTGCAAAGTATGAATCTACGTGAAATTTTCTTGGATGTCCTACTTTTTTTGGTACAGTCAACACAGCTGTTCCATTCCTACACTCTAGAATTACACAAAGACTTTTTTCCAAAACAGGTGTCCATTTTGTCTTGTAACTAAACCAACCCTAAAAATAGAATGCAAGCAGAACAAAAAGCTTGGAATTTTCCTCTTTAAATCTTTTCTGCAGAAAGTTGTGATCGGGTTCCTTTGCACTGTGCTGCATACCTGCTTCTAACAGCCATGATCTATGATGCTAAAAATAACAGCACACAGCATGAATATTAACCTACATCATCATCCTACATATAAGGATTTGTAGTTACATATTACATCTATCCAGAATTTTTGTATTTATGGAAAATTGTATATAACTTTAGAAATGCATAACCACATTATCAATCTGAGAGCTGGGTAGTTTGCTCACGAGAAACAATGGACAGCTGAACTACAGCATGTTTTACTACAACCAGTACAATATTTCTGGGGGAATATTTTTAATAATTCACTACATCATATATGCCATCAAGATGTATTTCATGTACTAATCTGTCAAGTGAAAGCTGCAGTTAATGCATCATGACCTGTTATCTAAATTAGATATTCTTCAGGTTTTTTAAACTGCTTTGATTGTCAAAGTTTCACATAAAACTGCAGTTTTCAGTTAAGAAATTAGGTGGCAAATAAATCATAGAAATTGAAAGATTAAAACATTATTTTTAAAAACATTCTGAATTTTCTAGGTTTTTGAGCATAAAAAGGGAATATTTCTTCAGTAAAATGTCCCCTTTTCCCCCAGCTTTGTTCATTTGCTTCCTTATCCTTATAACCCTTTTCCTTATGCACATGAAGCATTGCTGTAGTAGGCTACACATATGGGCTCGCCTCCTACTGCATCAACTTCTTCTGTCTGGCCTACTCCTTCACAAAACTATTTCTGCAGAAAATGACACTCAGCGTATCACACTGCAGATCCTTGGTTTCCTCAGTCTCATACCCTGTTCCCTCCTTCTGTCAACTAATATTCCAGCTTCCAACCACAAATATCAAAATACAAAATATCAACCCTATCTTTATGGATACCCTTATACAAAGAGACACAAATGTGCAATAATTTAATCAGTGTTAGGAGCCAGCCGCATGAATATATTTTTTCCCCATTCAACCACCTCTTCCAGCAATGTCTGAATAAGATTAGGAAAATAACACATGTAAGTTGCTTACCAAAAAGCATTTTATATTTGTCATTTTATGTAATATAAACATAAGCGGAACATTGGAGAAAATTTCCTGAGGTGCAGATTGACACTGAAATAGTTTCCCAGTGAAAATTGAATAAGAAGCCTTAAGAGACTTAAAACTAAACAAGATAAAATAAAAGACTGTAGGGGAAAACATTGCAGTGATAGAGCGAGAATATGTTTAATAGGTCATTTTCCATCTCTCACCTCTGTGCTTTCATGATTATTTTTTTCTGCCTGAAAATTTTGAAAAAGCTTCTTTTTGATAAACAGAATGATTCTGTTCTCTAAAGCTATATGACTTTAGGTGATGGTAAGAAACTCAAGAGCTTTGAGTTATTGCTCTTGAGGTAACACTTGAATGATGATAGAACAAAATGGAGCAGCAATTAAATACATTTTAAGAATAATCACAAAAAAATGTGTTTTAAATTTAAAGTACATTGATGCCATTCTGCAAAGCCATATTAATTCTGAAGAACACTAAACATGATCTGCTAAGCTCATTTAATAGAAATAACGGAATCAAATCAAACTAAACATATATTTCTGACTTCTCAGTGTGTTGGCCCTTCTGTTCAAACTTGGGGAGAGGAAAATTTTGTTCTGTATTTGAACAAATCTTGATGCAATTGAGTTTTACTCCATCACTCAATGTTATGACTACAAATCCATAGGAAATAGCAATCTAACTTACCTTGCTGATAGCAGATTTAGCAAGGCCAGGGACATTTAAAAATATTTGGTTTCTATAAAAAGAAAATAGATGTCTATCAAGTGTAGGGATAATATGCAAGTGTAGGGATAATATACAAGTGTAGGGATAATATGCAATCTATGCAAGTGTAGGGATAATACACATGAAACATTGTCCTTAAGAAGGGACAGAACTGTCATTTATTTATTTATGGATAAGAAATTGCAAGACCTAATATGAATTAATGAAATTATTAGTAAGTTTTAGGACTTTGTAATTCTCCTAAGGGTTTTGTCACACCACACAGAGTTATAAGCAGGGAAACAATCAGTGCTGCAGAACACCAATTATACTAAAAACTCCATTTTTTTTCTTAATTTTTATCTCTATTCAAAAATGTGCTAATTTAAATAAGCTGTTATAAATGTAGTCAAATCCATATGAACTCAGCACTTGTAGCAGTTGAATCCTTTTCCAAATTAAAATCACCAAACTGTGTGAAAGTTATTTAGGCAAAGGTGTAACTGGCTCACATGTATCTGCTGTACAATTGGTTTCACTTCTCTAGGATTGACAGGGTTTGAAATACAACCTGTAAGAGCCATCATCTCCATTTAAGAAGAGGTGCTGTTTTCTGAGGTCACAAACACGGGATATATTCAACGAGCTTTAACTAACCAGGAAGAAAAATAGATTGAAGTGAAATGATTTGAAATGTACTTCTGATGTGCAAAACAGAACTAATTATTCTGCAGAGTAGAGGAGCAAAAAAAAAAGAAAAGAGTTGAGAAACTAAGAAAATGATTGAAGGTAAACAGTAAAAAGAGCCAAGAGGGCCATCTTTGCTGGCAGAAGGACAATGAGAAAGGCCTTTGAAATGTAAGAAGGCTAAAGAAGTATTAGAGAAAATGGGTTTAGTAATACGCTGGGGGAAATAAATTAATTACAACTCCAAAAGACTTGTGATAATGGCTTTTTTCTGTTAGCTTGTCTATACCAGGAGAATAATTAAGAAACCAAACGAGGAGAATTTGATAAACTATTAAATTATATTTTTAATTATTGAATGCAGGTTTATTCTAGGATGTTCTTAGTTAAGATAAATTAGTGTGAGGTCATTGACTGCAGTAAAATGGCACTGGTATCTGTCAGCTGACAGCTTGGTGACTTCTACACAGTTTTCCAAATATCCTAACCTTAATAAAATACTTCTCATTGCTTGATACCTCTCTTTGTGATTTTTTTGTCAAGTTACAGGATCTGACTTGTTCTGTAATTCTGTAAAGACAGATGGCTACAGCTGTTCTTGCAGTTCTGATTTGTTTTCTCACTTTTGTACCTCATTTGGGTAACTCTTTTACTAATTTGAACTGAATTTTTCCTGTCCATCTAGAGCATTTTATACAACTTGGATAATTAAATGGATGAGGATACATTAAAAAAGCATAAAAGCGAAAGTCCAACAGAGAACATGATCTTTGATATTTTTGTTTCATCTTTGATGGGTCAAAAACTTCAGGAGAATACACTTTGAGGTAGGTTTTTTTTTTCACTTTTATTAGTTTAGACAAATACTTGTTGCTAGTTCATGATATGCAGCATTTACTATAAAGTATACAGTAGCCTTCTGCCTAAAAATGAAAACAATGCAAAAGAGGTGTTGTCCATCTTATTCAGAATTATAATTACAAGACAAGACAAATTACAAAAGCTGCCTACCTTAGTCCTGGTGTACACACCGAGTCATCAACTGAGCCAACACGGTGATTTATATGAAAGGAAAGTGAGATGAACATTAAAGTCATGCAGTGGCCCATGAAGTGTGAGGAACCACAAGCCTGCCTTTCCAACTTCCCTGGCAAACCCTTTACCTGTATATCTTGGATTTTAAAACATCTATTTTTTTTTTAAATATGGAAAGGACATACATCCTGGTACTGAAATTTTAGATGTCTCAGGTGGACCATCAATATATTTTTACCAAAGTGTCCAATATTAGATTAGCAATTCTACAAAGGCACTTTTTATGATCAGTGGAGAGCAATGGGGTACTTTCCCACACTGACTCATTTCAATACATTTATCTGAGATAGATCTGATGTGTCCTTCTCAAATACCTATTTCTTTTCCATGACTATTTAGAGGTCCAAATGCAGATTTTGAAATACACCATTTAGAAATCAGATATTAAAGACGAATTCTTTGGCACAAAGTTTGTCTTGAAATGCTTCTCCACAGCTGTAAATTTAAGCTGCACCTGCTCACCTCCACTAGGCATTTGACCACAGGTTAACTAATCTGTGCATTTGCATGGATGATGCCTCTCCTTTCAGCAAGTGGTGGGGAAATGGGATTCTTAACAGAAGTAGGGTCCAGTAAGTAATGCTCAGTTAGTGTCAACTAAGTACCATTTATTAGTCTCTCAAAAGGAGATTTTAAGTAGGTGGTGCAGTTATTACTAAACAAAATCAGTTGAATATTACTGCAATCCCTCAATGGCAGAACTGCTGTAAAACAGGGCCATCAAGAATGCCATTAAAAGTTAAATATATTTCCTTCCCACCCTGCTGTAATGCAGTCTGTACTGAAGCAATGGAACTCTGACGGTAATTGCACAATATGTTACTGTATTAATGGTACCCTGAATAAGGGTGATTACATTGTTTAAAGTCTTTAAAATAGCATATTTTCCTGATAATCTCTGATAATAGTTTTGCCTTGCCATCTGTCTAGCTAACTCCTGATTCTTTGTTAAAGGCAAGGAATGTAAGCAGATGCAGATGGCATCAGAATCCAGGATATCTACAAAGATTTGCATGAGCAGAACAAGCAGCACATGGATAAGGTTACCACGGAGTGGATTTGCATACCAAATAGAAAAACAAAATAGGAAAAAAACAGGAGGCTGCACTGTGTGTCTGGTATATGCCGTGATCACACCAGGCTATGGTGTTTCATGTGCTATTAGGGCATGTATATTACATCAAATATTAAATGCTTGTAGAAACAACAGAAGGTACTGAAAGATACCTTTGTTTCCTGGAGCTCTTTAGACACCCTAAGGGGTTAGAAGAACACTGGAAATCTGTTACACAGTTAACGCTATCAGAAAACAAAGTTAATACATTGTGCTTCTAAGAAATGAATTATATTTACAGGATTTTACCCAGTAGGACTTCAAGCTTTTACAGCTTTATGAAAATTAATGTTGTTACATGAATGGAAACTGTAATAATCTAATAAATAACAATTAATTAAATAAATACTTCAGTCTATTTGATTAGTTCCATTACACAGCTACATACAATCTAAGAACATTACTCCATGCTAATACTTTCTTACTATTTTTCTCATTTTAATTTGAAAATAAATTGGATCTTTTGATATTCCTTAGAACTATAGAGTTCTATGGCAATGCCACAGAAAACCACACTTGCTAGTGACTTCCATTCTCCTGAGAAAGAAGAAATTATTTCTGTCCCAGAATGAAACAAAAAAGTCAAAATAAAAACCTCTGCATCAATAAACTGATTGTGTTAGAAAGGAAAACCATATTTTATTTACAAAACAACCATGCTGAAGCATTTTTCTAAGATGATTTTCTGCCATGATGTATCAAGACGTATTATTTTTTAAATCATAGATTTACTGTCCAAACTAGTCCTACTCAAGAGAAAATTAGGAATTTTTAAGAGATCTAGGTTATGACCAGATATTTCTGTTTTCCAGGATACTTTCTGGCTGGAACTGCCTGTGCTATTCAATGACAAGAAGAAAATACCAGTAGGAGACATAGTCTTAACCTGCTGACATTCCTTGAGACTTCTGTTGCTAAACGTTTTAATTTTCCTTCTACTGCTGGTATTGTACTAACCAACTTGCTCACCAAGGGATATTTATATCATCTTTTTTTACTTTCTTAGAACAGATGATTAATTCATAATTAAGCTGGGCAGCATTTTCTGATTCTTACTTAGGTCTTCCACTGAGGTGGCAGGATCTGTCAGTATTTGTAACCCATTGGATTTTTGCTTGTGCACCTCCCAGTATCATCCAAAATTTGGCCTAATTGCTTAGAACAGGTTTGGAAGAGATGTTTTTCCTAATACCCAAGATTTTCACTTAACTGATAACTTCTTATTCCCATAACCTGGATCCAAATG
>VXBB01008837.1:222725-274442 GCA_013399915.1 Illadopsis cleaveri | reverse complement strand
TTTTCAGGATGAAGTGCTGTAGGTGTGTGCTTAACACCACGGGACTCACTTTGATCTTCTCCCAGGACAGAATTTTCTATGGATTAAATTCTTGCCTCTGAATTAGGGTATTGGTTATTTAACAAAATCAAAGCTGGGAGATGAGTAACAAATTACTGGATTTAATGCACAGAATATAGTGAAAGTTTATGGAATATTTTAGTCTCACTCACTTGCAACATAAAAATATACTGCCTGCGAGTTTACCCGTGTGAACTCTGTCCCTGAAATTCCTTATCTAGCCTTATCTTTGTGAAGCCCGAAGTTTCACTGGAAGTTCTTGGAAATAGTGCACTTTCCCTTGTGTGGTATCATGACCCTCTGCTCATGCCAAACACCCCCTGGGTTTGTGGTGGGAGAGGGAAGGGCCCTTTGGCCAGGGACAGCTCTGCCCACCTGTAGGAGCACTCAGGTGACACAGGTGCTTCCCCAGCACCTGGAGCACTGCTGGCACTGCAGGGACTGTTTGCTTAGAGCTCACTGGAAAGTCAGAGTCCTTCTCCATCTGGAGAGGGATCTGTTCTCTGGGTTTATTTAGTTTCACCTTATTTCTCCCCATTTAAAAAGGCTCAAAGCTAGAATTCAGGTTTGAGCCAGAATCGTGTGAGGAGATGGGTAAAATCCCATTCTCAGTTAAGTTCAGAAAAAGGAACAGAAATGCCATTAAAGGTAGAACAAAACCCACATTTACTCCAGTGTGAACATGATTTCCCTCCCAGCATAAGATCTTGCATTCCTGTGGGCTGAAATGAGCTACTCACTGTCCTACCCAGCATCTTGGAGAGCCACTTGGAGTATTTATGCAACTGCTGAAAAGGATTGTGAACATACACAAATGAGTCAATCACAATTAGGACAAAATTCCACCGAAGCTTTTGAGAACCAAATGGAATATTTTCATTTCCATCATCCAGGACCTTATTTTGTAGAAAATGGCTTAAGATGGTTCTTATAGAGGAAAGAGTAGTACCCAAATTTTGTATATTTAAGGCCCTGTATTGCCTTGTGCTGGAGTAATGCCTTGGCCAGATAAATGAAAGTATTTATTTGAAAAGCTGAGAAGTGCCCAAGTCATATTTTTGGCCCAGAAAAAGATTAAAGAATACTTTTCATGTGGCTGATGGTGCTTCCAAAAATAATTATTGTTTTTGCAAAGGAAAAAAGTGTTCTGTCTTAACTGCAGTAAAATATTCTCTGATAAGTATTCTTGTGGTCTGTTATTCTGCCTAACTCAAAGAAGGGAGGGGGGGAACTTGCACAAACAAGAGCATGGCTGCCTTCTCCTGCCCTTATCCTTACATGAGAGCACACAAGCTAAAGCTAAAGCTCTTTGACCACATTTTAGCTTGATCCCACAGGATAATGTACCTATGAATTAATTTTCTTTGATGCTTGGTTCATATCTTCTGGAGACTGTGCTGAAGACAAATTCAGACTGCTGCATTTAAATATGGGTTAAGTCACCTCTGATTAGTATAATCAGCTACCAAGGAGCCTCTCGAACAGGGACATAAAATAGAAACTTAATAATAATTATGTTAAAGGCACAAATCCCCCTGAATTCAGCAGGCAGAGGACAAATGAGCAGAGGGAGCACCAGGCAACAGCAGCAGCTGCAGGGTTGCCCTTGGATGAAGCACAGAGGGAGAACAGTCAAGTCAGTGCAGAATTACTGTCCATCATCTGCAAGTGCATCCTTCCTAATAAATCACAGTGGTTACTACTTAGCACATTGAGTCCACGTTGATAAACATGGATATTTCCTATTAATATCCAATAGGGTGTTTCCTACTAATACTTAAGCTGAGCTTTGAAGCTTCTCTCTGGTACTTGTCCACTCTTAGTTACCTGATCCCACACACAGCAGTTGGGAATTGTGCAGGTCAATTATTCCTTGCACTGAAGGTTTCCACTTTCCCTCTTGGGCCTTCACTTAGGGCACATGCAAAGGTAATATTGTCATTTTATAGTTTTCAACATATTGGATTAGGGCAGCAAGTGCTGACTCCAAGACAAAACCCAAAGGGCTTCTGGACAAACATGGCAGATGGAAAGTTCCCCTTGTCACCTGGAATTCCTGCTACACCCCAGGGTCTGTCCAGACCCCCAGGATGTACATGTGGGTGACAAAGGACACCCTTGTTGGGGAGGCTGTGCTGGTGCAGGAGCTGCCTCTGTCCATTCCTCCCCATCTTTGTCACAGCTGCTGTCATTCTCCTCCTCTGTCCTGCCTGCACTGGGCATGGCCAGAGGGCTCCCAGCTCTATCCTAATCTCCTCCCCAAACTGGGTAACCGGGTCAGAAAGTGGCATTAGGGTGGCTGTGACTTGCAGGCAGTTCCAGAGGCCCCACTTGCCCCCTGTGCTGGTGGGAAAACCTTCCCTCTGCTGAACCACCTGCAATGGGGTGCTGAGAGAAGCTACTGCTGATTTCACTTTGTAAGGAAAGAAAAACCTTCCTCTTCATGACCTGTGTGGCCCTTTCCCAGCTCTGTACAAGAAGATACTAAAATCAAGACTATTTAAGATGGATCAGGATGCAGCAGGAAGCTGCTGTGGGGAAGACAGTGAGGTTGACACTTCTACCACACCCTGATGGGCAAACACTGGAAAAAACAATACAAATATATCTGTGTATGGACCTGATACCATGCAAACTCACCTCAAACAACCACTAAAGGCCAGGCATAGTTTGGCAGTCAGATTATAAATGTCAAGCAGTGGCTTTTTAGGCATAAAATGTGCCAGTGGTTCTTTAGAACTAAGCAGCCTGATGGTCTCGAGGGACCACTGACAACAAAACCCAGACACGGGAAAGGACAGAGGCCTGAAGCACAAGCCCCAGGGCAGAGCTCTCCAAACACCTCCCTTAATGGTCTTTTAGGATACACAGAAAAGAAAATGTCCTTCATCCCAGGTGCACCAAAGTCAGCAGGGCTCTTGGGTAATTTCCATTCTTTTCCTTCTGCCTTTCTTTAAAAACACTGAAATTTTCTAAACAGTTTCCTGAATGCATAAAACAGGTGGACTGATATTCAACAGGGATTTTGCCCAGAGAGCAGGATGGACTGAAAGCCCCACATGTTGCTGAGGCTGTGCCACTCTGCTCATACCTCAACAAAACCAAGTTAAATTGCAAGTCTATGAGATTTTATCTCTGTTTTACCACAAAATGATTCTGAAATGTGCAAAANAAAAAAATCACAACTGTGTGGGATGTTACTGAACTCTCTACTCAGAGAAAAAGCAGATGGTTTTTTTGGGCACAGGGGAGGTGCTGAACGCCATCAGTGAATTGATTATGGTACTGGAAACTAGTATTACGTGACAGATTTTGTCTATAAGCAGTTGCAAAAAGTCATCCCTAATAAGAGGAAATGAGCCTCTGACTAACCTGGGGAAATCAGGTCCATTATGCAGCTCTAAGTGATGGCATTGTTGTGTGTCTATAGAAAATGGGGATACAGGACAGTTGGAATTTCCTCCTCTAAATGGGAATATCAAGATCAGTTTTGGTCAGGGTTTGTGAATGAGAGACTGGGATTGGAGAATTATCTAATGAGGATGTTTTCATGAAACTCAGGAAGTGTTTTGCAGAAGTAAGACCCGTGAAAAACAGATTGCATTTCTGGTCTTTGGACTTGGCTCTTTACTTGGCCCAGATCTGGTGGTGATCATGAGGGCAGATATGTACTGCCACACTTCCCATCCTGACCCCAAACCTTCACTGCACCCCTGGCTCTCTTAGAAACAATTTCTGGTTCTGTCCATATTAAGAAACCCCCTCTCACTTCTTATTCCAGGAGAGCATCTATCCTGTCTGGCAAACCAAGCAGCACCTTTCCAGCACATTTGCAGGCAGCCAGATGAGCCTGATGAGGTTTGTGGTGTGGATCTAATTTTTTAAAATTTTTTTGTCTGTTTTTTGTTTGTTGTTTTTTTGGGGTTTTTTTTGGGGGAGGGTTTGTTTTTTTTTAATTTCAGCACAGTATGCAAAAAATACAGTTCTGCAGAACAGAGCCTGAGGATTCTCAGAGCACTGGAAACCACTTTTAGGAAAATTCTAGCTTACAACAAACTTCATTTCAATAAAGCAAAAAGCTGTCCTTCTTTGGACCATCATTGCTGTCACAGTGACATCTAGTTTCTCTGAGTTTTCATCCTTCCCTTGTCCATTTGATACACCTTAACCCTGGTGGTGGTGCTAGTTTGCAGAATAAGTCATTTCAGCTGAGGAAAAATATGAGCAAAAGACTCCAAAAAAATGATTTAAAAATGCATTGTTTCTTCTGGAGCTTCAGTGATTTCAGTGGCAGCACTTTGGGTGACCTGCATTAGGCAGCACTCACAGAGAGCACTACAAAAGCAGCACTCACTGTGGGTTTGCTGCCCTGTCATCATCTCCTCCAGTGAATTCAGGCACCATGCAGTACCACATACCCAGCACAGATAGTGTCACTGGCACGGCAACTGGTGGGTGAATCATAATGAAACTATGAGGAGGAAACCTGTCACAAGCAGAAGGAAACACTTGCTTTTCAGTGGAGTGTTTAATCTCCATGCAAGGGCTGAAGCTAAGGATGTTGGTGAGAGAATTAACTTGTGCCCTGGTCACTAAATGTAGCTTTTTATGCAGTTATTTACTGCATTAAAAAGTTGATGGTTCTGTTGCCATGGGAAATATGAATACTTGCTGTGACAACTGCAGCAGAATGTGGCACATAATCCACTTCACACAGAGCATCTTCCAAACCACCACTCCCATTCATACATCCTACAAAATTCTGTGTCCTGGAAAGCAAATTCAGTCTGTTTTTCAGGCACAGAGGTTAATCTGCACTTTACCTTGGCGTATTTCCTTGTGTCTAATATTAATTTACTACTTGGTTCTTACATACCCCTTTCAGTAATACAACTGAAAGCACTTTGCTAAGGTAATCTCTACAAAAAAAGTCTCTGTTTTACAGATGAGTAACTCAGGGAAAAAAAAAAAATCATGAGTCCCCACAGAACAGCAGGATCAGGACTGGTGTTTGCACCCAGGATCACCAGGAACAGCAGGATCACCTGGGGCAGTAACAGGAGCATGGCTGTCATTGCAAGAAGGTGAGATGAAGCCAAAATTACAGAATCACAGAATGTGTAGTTTGGAAAGGACCTTCAAGATCATCGAGTCCAACCCAGCCCCAACACCTCAACTAAACCATGGCATCAAGTGCCACTTCCAGTCTTTGTTTAAACACACCCAGGGATGCACCATCAGGGCAGAATAGCTGCTGGGGAAAATTTCAGTGAGCTCAGTGCCTCTGTACCTCTGACTAGTGCCAGCCAGACCACTGCAGATAAAGGATTGTGCCCCCTGCAGCATTTTGTTCCAGAAGATGCATCTGAAAACATCTTTCCCCATTCACAGAGAGGAGCTGTGCGTGCTGCTGCTGCTGATCAGAGCTGTGCACGCTAAAATAAAGCACACCCTGTCTTTGCTGTGCTCATCCTGGCCAGCCTGCAGCTCCAAGCACCCTGCACACCTGCACTGCCCTTTGGCAGGTGAATTTCTCATGCCAAACCTGGTGCTGCTCCCCAACAGACACAGGGTGAGCAAACACCACCAGTTCGGGTGGGCAGGCTGCACTTACTTTATCCTAAGAACTTGTTGAAACCCTGCCATGCCTGGTCCACTAGTGGAACAAGGAATTTTCTAGAATTATTTGCCTTACAGTAATTTCTGGAAGAAAAAAAAAACCAAACAAACAACAACACATTGTGATCAAGAGTTACGAGTAACCTGGAACACCAAGAATGTGCTTGGAGTAAATATGTGACTGAGGAAACCATTACCAACCCAGACAATGATTATTCTGGCTATTTACCTCTTAGCCTTGCCAGACACATTAAAAATTGCATAAAAACTGACATCCCTCCTTTATCACAAGATTTAGCCCAGAGGGAAACTCTCTCTCTTTGAGTTACCGATGTTACTGATGTTGCTTTTGGCTTTGGATCTATTTCCCTACTTTAAAAAACAGCATTGACAACTTTTTTCCACTGGTTAATTTGCATAGTCACAGTAATTAAATATGAATCTTCAAATATTACTTGACATGTCGTACATTTATCATCAGTGAAACAGTCTCCTGCCCATTTTCATAATTATTGCTGTTCAGATCAAAATGGTTATGTGCTGAAAGACTGACAATTTTCTCCTTTTAGTTTAGTTCTCAGTTGTTTGCCCTTTTGGCAGCACTGCATAGAAGTTATGTTTCATAATGAAATTAATTTCCATTCGCATATGGAGGCAAGAGTTTCCTTTCAATTTTTTTTTTTTTTTGCATTTTACTTTAAATTGTTTCTTAAGATTTGGACTCCAATCCATACTGCAAGGAGCCAACATTTCCTTTAATGGTGTCTTAGGAAACACTGCTCATGTGCAGCCCTGAATGAGTAACAGGACCCTATAAATCCCCTGGATTGATTGATGGTTGGTTATGGTGGGCTTGATGGCCATAAAGTTTTGCCTGATTGGCGTCTTTAACCCTTCCTGCTTGCTTGGGTAGTAAATTTTGCAAGGAATCAACAGTGACTTCAGGCCTTTGCTCAGATTGAAGGGTTGGGTTTTTTCCATCTCCACACTGAGCACTTTTACACAATGGCTGCCCCCAGCTCTGTGTATTTCCTTCACCTTGTATTCCCTGGGCAGACCAGCTTTGCACTAAAGAGGAAAGATGTCAGGAAAAGTCCTTTTGGGCACCCATAAAGCCTGGCAGGAGCAGCCTGTGTGATTTCCATCCCTCAGAAGCTGCTGGCTGAAGTGCTCTCCATCCCAGCTCCCCAAGCAGGTGGCTGACTAAATGCTACCTGTCCATCAGTCATGCTGTCACACAAGCAGTCCTCAGAGTCTCTGCCTAACTGTTCATGCATCTGTACCTGCTCAGAAACCCTTCTGGCTGTCTCCTCCTCAGCAGATGAATATGTAGCTTCTTGTGAACAAAGTCTTACCAGATTGAAGAAACCTCTTAAGAATGGTTGAGGTACAAGAACTAGTTCAAAGAAAGCTGCAGACAGGTTGAAATCCTTAAAGTGATAAGAAGCCCCAGTGATTTTTTTTTTAACTAAAAATCAGTATTTCATTCTAGGGGCCAGATTATACTTTCATCTATAAAGGTGAGAAAGGAACAGGCTGTTCCTGTTGCATGTGCCTTTCACAAACCCTCAGCAAGCACACTCTGTGTTTCTCACCTCCCCTCTGTTTCTGGCTGCTCCCAGGTGGGATTCTGCCTGGGCACTGCAGGAGCTGCTCAATGCACCTGGAGATGGTGCTGAGAGCTCAGGGGCCTCAGTGATGGGACCAAAGGAGAGGAGAGATTAAAGACATGACCTCGATGTCAGGAGGGAACAAGGAGTTTTCCCCAGACATGATTAAGCCCAAGCTTTTCACTTCCTGCCTGTGTGTGCCTGGGACTCACTGCTGGTGCCTGGACTGGAGCAAAACCTCTCCTGATTCACCCAGGCCTGCAGCTCCTGCCCTCCTGGTGGGAAGAGGCAGCACATGGTCTCATGCAGCTCCTGCACTTCTCATCACCTGTCTCAGGGTTTCATCACAGCCCCTAAGAGCTAGGAGAGAATTTCTTCATTTCACAAAAGTCAGATCAATCCTTTTTGAAAAGCAGCTTTCATCACAGATTAGTGATTGTGAAACTACAGCTTTGGGTTTGTTTTTTTTTAATCTTCATACTCAGTACAGGTTAGAGTTACAGCTGCTGGCGAAGATGGGAAAACCTCAACCTTTCATCAGGTTTCCTCTAAAAGAAGGACTTAAGAGTTTGAGGTGCTGAACCAAGTGATTTTGTGATTTCCTGCTAGCCACAGGCAAAACCCGCTGCCCACGTGAACTTCAAGTGCTTTGCTATCACTGATCAAAACACACAGAGGCCAGGGAGCAGTGACATGATCTCTGGGGAACATCTCCTCCTCCATGGAGGCCTGGGGATCTCCCTGTGCACGGCCAACATTCAGCTGCAGTTTCTATTTCAGGTCTCGGCTGCTGGAGCTGGCTGGAGCACTTGATCAGCTTACCCACTGTCCTGCCAGGATCAGGGCCTGAATGAGGGCAAGCTGGCTGTGACCCAACCCAGATAAGTCTAAGGTTGTGCTGACAGGCTGGGGAAGAGAGGGAGCTGCCAGAACTTCTGCTCTCTATGACAACAGCTTGGTCCTTATTGTTCAGATTTCCAGACCCACAGACCTTAGTGTGCTGGCTTCTGCCCATCAATTAGTTGTAAGAATGAAAAGAGGGTCTGTTTGCCTTTTGTTGGGCAGATTTTCTGGACCAGAAGCTGGAGCCCATCTTTTTGAACATTCTTTCCTGTTACAAGTCATCTAGAGAGTAGACTTCAAAATGCCCTTTGACCAGGAGCAATGCAAGATTTCCTCTGCCCAGGCCAAGGCAGGGGTTTGATGTGCAGCTTCCCCTGCCCACAGTGGCTGCAGCATTGACACACTGCCCAGTAAACAGAAATAAAAGCATTTGCACTCTGTGCAGTGGGTGCTGGAAATGTTGGTATCCACAGGACAGACTCCTCTTCCTGAGGCTGATTGGCAAAGCCAAGGCATTCCAGATATTGCTTATTTGTCACCCTTGGAAGAATAATTTCCTCCTCTATGTAGCTTCTCTGCTGTCCACAGCTACAAGGCACGGCCCTTTTAGCAAGGCCTGCTGTGATGGAACAAGGTGTAAGGGCTTTAAACTGAAAAAAATGTTGAGTTAGACCACAATTTTTTAATAAAAGAGGTGGTGAAACACTGACAGGTTTCCCAGAGAGGGGATGGATGCCCCAGGAACATCCAAGGTCAGCTTGGACAGGGCTCTGAGCAAACTGATCTAGTCCCCGCTCAGTACAGGGGGTTGGACCAGATGACCTTTAAAAAGTCTTCTCCAACTCAAACTGTTCCATGATTCAATGATCCTATGACTTAATGTCTTTGTATCGTGACCTTTCCTCATTCAGACGAGTGTAAGCAAATGAGAATTTTGTCTGACCTAACAAACAAGAG
Source organism: Illadopsis cleaveri (assembly GCA_013399915.1). Taxonomy (NCBI): domain Eukaryota; kingdom Metazoa; phylum Chordata; class Aves; order Passeriformes; family Timaliidae; genus Illadopsis; species Illadopsis cleaveri. The sequence goes on along the minus strand of VXBB01008837.1, from coordinate 265,353 downwards.
CCCAGATGCGAATACTAGAAACAAATAAGGAATTTTGTTGCTCAGAACTTGCTCCCTTCAGTCACTGTGTACCGTCCCAGGGGATTCTCCACCAGACACAGCTCAGGAACTTCTGCTGCTTAACATCCCTTCTCCAAAGCCAGGAGCCCACCTCTTCAGCCACACCAGACCACTTTCCTGCCAGGAGGACTGGAGTTGCATTTGCTTTTCCTTTTCTTTTGCCAGGGCTCTGGGGGTCTCCATCTCCCTGTGCCTGATGAGTCAAACTTGTTCCCCAGTTCCACTGAGAAAAAATGATTGTGGTACATGGGGAAATCCTGCTTCCCTGGGTGTCCCTACCTCTGCCATAGGGGTGGCACTTCCCTTCCTCCATCCTCTGAGCTGGTTCCCCAGCCTGGCTCCCTGCAGCTGCCACCTGAAACCTGTGGCACAGCATCTGCTGTGTGCAGGGTGCCAGGGAGGAAAAGGGTTTTCTTGGTGCCAGAAAAGTCGCCTGTTTTTGCATTTAAGGCACGGTGTGCAGGTGGGGTTTGCAGTGCTTCAGCCGTGCCAAAAGGAGTTTGTGTTTGGACAGATCTATATGGATGACAGTTTGTGTTTGGGCAGATCTATATCTGCACAGTGAAACAGCAGAGTGAGGGACTGTGGACAAACAACCACATGAGCCATGAGCCATAAGCAAGTGGCTGCCAGCTTTACATATTACAATATATCACTCCCTGACAGGCAAAACTTCCCTCCCAGGGCCACTCATTCTCTAGGATAAACTCCTGCCCTCCATGAGGATTCTGTAAACACTTCCTGGGTGGGGAAGCAGACATCAGGAAGAAAACGATGACACAATATAATGAAAGCAATTTGGGGATTGCTTAGCACAGAGTGAAGGACACAAGAACTCAGCAAATTTGAAACACTACTGTAATAACAAAGAACATAAGTCAGAGGAGCCTTTTCCCTGTGGTATTACTGCAAAAAGCTTCTCAGATGGCTCTGTTAAAGTCAGTTTTGCAGTGGGAACAGCCACTGGCAGGATGACAGCCCACATTTTGCTCCTTAATCTTATTGGTACATTTAGTTGGCCAGGGTTTAATTAATGCTAGATCTATTTATAGCTGCAATCATGAAGGATGTGAAAGTTCTAAGTACTACTTGCAAAGTCTAGACCCATGAGATTTCCTCTCATTTTTTTGCTGTCCAAAATTTCCTTTGAAGCCTTCAAATATCTCTGACCTCTCCGGGCTGAAATTTGGAGGAAGGACGGCTCCATAAATGCATTGGGAAATAATACTGAGTAATGGACAAACCTGAACCAATGTGTCCTCTCAGCTCCTTTGGGATGTGGGTTGGCCAGCAGGGCCAGAAATTGTGCAATCCCTGGATTGCCTGGCTGCAACACTGCCCAAGCCCAGCGTGCAGGGAGGTGGCTGCTTGTGCCTGTGCAATGGGGGGAAGTGTCCACTCTGAATCAAATTTAAAAACTCTTTCTCAGCACTCCTGGGACACACATGGTGATGACTGTGCCTGGTGGCTTCAGCTTGGGAAAAGGGTGGGACAAGCCCAGGAAGGAACTGACCCAGGAGAGACCTTGCACTGTGTGTGCTGTAACATGAGCCCTCTCTTCTCACCCTGACAGTGCAACTAATGTCTGAGAGCAGCTCTTTTTTCTATAATAAAGCACACACAAATAGCCTGTTGAAGGTGGATGAGACTGATGGGGGCCCAAGAACACCAGCCCTACACACAGAAAAACACCTGAAGCTGGTTCTACCAAGCAGCAGAGGTTACAGTCTGAATAATTCATTTAACTACAGTGCAGCTCTACCATGACATGGATTTCAAGCCAAAAGTAAGTGATGTTTTGAAGGGCCTTAATGGCAAAGGGAACTTGGGTTCTGTCTGTAAATCACAAGGGGCTGTGTCCTTCAGAGGGCAGGGTTGTACGTGCTTCTGAAGAAAGAAAATTGTTGCTTTTTGGAAATGTCACACATTACTTTTGCTTTTTCAAGCACACTGAGATACAGCCAGAGAAAGTACTAGCTAGGAGGAAAATGATGACTCTGTTGAATAACTGTCTGGCCAATAGGATCTCCATAAACAGTTATTCAGATGTGCCCTGTTCACACCTATCACCAACTAATTGCAACATGACTATAAGATCACCAGGGCTGTATTGACATGTGAGGAAGTGATTATGAACACAGAGCTTCCTCAGAAGCAAGGACTGTCCCACTTTTCACAATGATGTTGGAGCACAGAAATCTCTGCGGAGCTCTAATGGGCTACAGGGGTGAGCTGACAATAAGCACTCTTGATTAAGCTCTTTGAGAAAGTCAGGCTCCCACTGGGCTTGTTGTGAGAGCAGCAAAGCTCCTGATTTATAGCAATTCAATGCCCAAGCTTCCTAATGCTGATGTAGGACACCAAATCACCAAGACCTCTTCAGAGTAATTAAAGGCAGGATGTGCTCCTGACTGGCATATCCCAGCTCTGAATGGGAATGCAGTCAGGGCTATTCCTGCACTTTGCCCTGTAGCTTATATGGTCTGTGCTATACAATAGGTTGCACTGGTGATGGTAAAACTAAGAACCACTTGCAAAGTCTAGATCCATGAGATTTCCTCTAATTTTTTTTTGCTGTCCAAAATTCCTTTTGAAGCCTTCAAAGCCTTTCTCATTCAATTAGAAAGGAGGAAGAAGTAGTGATGGGGTGAGAACTCACGATCTTCCAAGTTCTGACCACAAACTTGTTGCAAAGTTTTGAGAAGTCCAAAGTTTCTCTTTTGCTCTATTAAATCAAGTGAAAAAAAAAAAAAAAGAATTAAGCCCAATGGCATGCAGGGGTTAATCAGTTATGGCTTGATTTTCAGAAATAATAAGGAAATATCAACTCATTCTTGGCACTCTTTATCTTTGAAAAATGAGGCCAAGGGCTGTTACTTTTCTTGCAGCATTTCTTTATAAAGAGAATATTGCTCTTATAAGCTAAATCCATCTTGGCCATCTCATCAGATGGCTGCTGGCCACTCTGTGTTGTCCCTTATGTGGAGGTACCTGAGGAGGTGCTGCCAGTGGTGGCTGGAGCACAGGGACATGCCAAGGACATCTGAGCTGGCCACCAGCACATAGAAAAGTCTGTCTGCCCTTGGAACTGCCCTACATGGGAGGATCTGAGCTCTGATGAGCCACAAAGATCTGTGCAAACTGAATTAATTTGAGAACTCCAACTTCCAGACTCTCATAATGCCTTTATGTGCTCAACAGGAGCAGCCCCTACTCAGAAAAGCTCCTTGTAGGGAATATTAACACTTTCTAGACTGCAGTCAAATCAGCCCTAAGCCTTTTCTTTGGCAAGAGCAGCTGGTGGAAGTTGTGGATGCTTTACCAAATCATGCATTTTCCAATCCCTCTGTCACTCTTGTTCCTCTGCAGACTTTCATCATCCTTCTTGAATTAGAGGAAGGCTTGTATGAACAGAAGTAATATCACTGAATATCCCTGACTGTAGTCCTTCTAACTAATGCACTGTGACTATTTAACTGTGACTCCTAAAGTCTCGTCCAGAGTCATTACTTTTAATCCTGTGAGCCTGCCTTCCCATCTGTGTCTTTTGATGCCTGATTCTCCATCAGCCCACACCCACATGCTTGCCATAGGCAGCTATTCCCTCTGTATTACCTTGCAGAGCTAAATAAAAACAGGAAAAAAAAAACAAAACTGCACAATTTGAATCACCATTATACTTGCTTTCCCATCAGAAAAAAATGTGTCAACATTAAAAAAAAATAAAATCCATTTTTTCTGCTTTGGTGCAAAAATACCATAGGAAAGAAAATGCCAACAAGAAAATCGAGGTACAGTTACAACCCTCAAGGTCACAACAGTACTGAGGCCAGTGGGACTCTTGTGGGTGAAGTTACTCCCTGTGCAGAGGCCAATCTGAGGCCTTTGTCACAAAAATCCTTCAAAAGTAGGTTCTCTGCAGCTGCTAGGTCGCTCTTTTACTCAGGATTGAGTTTCAGTCTGTGTGCATATCAGACGAGTCAGATTTGGTTCAATGAAAGAGTCTGAAGGGAAATTTTTTTTTCAAGCTCTGTGATGTGCAAAAACACCCAACTCATCAAGAAGAAAGACATGAAAAAAACAATAGAGATACCAGAAGCATAAAGGAGGAATAAAGACATCCTTTGGGATAAGGGAATGGAACACGTGTGGGTGGAAAAGCACACAGGAGAGATCTGGAAAGTATTCAAAGAGAAATTACTGTATGCCAAATGGTTATGTGTGCCATTGAGCTATAAATACTTCAGGACTGGAGACAAGGGTAAAATTTATACAAGAAAGTGGAAAAAAATCATGTGATGTAAGGTAAAGCTCTCTAAAAGCATAGGGAAATTGAAAAAGTTGAGGTGGAAAATGGAATGAAATGCCAGTTAACCATGTGAAGAGAGCAGGACCAAACCCACACCTGGTTCTTACACAGGTGTGTGTTCAGTAAAACCTTACTCTTTGCAACCCTGCTGCCACTGTGAAAGTGTTTCAGAAGCAGCTGCATCACAAAAGCTCAGACACCCCTCAGAGCCACCCTGGCAGCACCTCCTGGTCATCCTGCTTTTCTCCTATTGCTCCCTGGACCCACCACTGCCCCCAGCACCATCCTACACTCCTGTGGGTCCTGGCTGCTGCTCCCTTCTGCGTTTGTTCAGCAGCAAAAGTGCCTCCATGTCCTTGGGACCAAGCAAAGCTACAAATCACACCCCTAGTGCCAACGCTGGGTCTTACAAGCACCACTGACTGCACACATTTCTGTTTTGCCCAGCAGCAAACACCTGTCTGTTGACCCTTACAAGCAGGAATTTCGTGTCTCCAGGTGATGGATGTTGAGTATACAAATAAAATGTTGCAAGTCTTGTAACTACCACAACACACTGAGAACCACACACAAGAGCTGTGGCCAGAGGTGTGAGTAACTGCCAGCAAGGGTAATCATGCATTACCTCAAGGAATTCAGGCTCCCCAGGGCAGGATTCCTCTCAACCAAACTGAATTATTTAAGAACTTAATGCTTACCCCCAGTTAATTGTGCTGACTTGTTTCTAGGAAGAGTGGAGGGAGACAGGCTCCTTCAAAGACTTTGACTCAGAGGAATGAACATTGCATGCAACTTCTCTTGCCATGGCAGCTCGTTTGGCAAGGTATGGGAGGCTGCCCAGTGACTTCAACCTCACTGCAGAAAATTCTGTTTTCTGGAAATGGTTGTGCTGTTGTAATATTTTGTGGAGGTGTGTCAAGAGCTGAGAAGGAACATTGTACAGAATGGGTTGAAATGCACCTTCCAAACCCCTTGGACCGACCACAAGCAGCTGTACACTGAGGCCCTGTGAAAGCTCACCCCAAAAAGAGATTTTCCCATCACTCCCCTCACCTTGGGCAGGTACATCCCATCCTCTCTTTGGCCAGGCAGGCTCTCTGGGTGATATCAGCCTATTTGCAGAAGGAACACCAGGCACACATCAGCCCTGCCTGGCCCTGAGCAGCAGGCAGGGGAAAGCTGAGCTTGGCTCTCTCCTCTGTCCTACTTGCTCTCTGTGATTACATAAGCAGCATTTACTTGGCTCCTTTCTCATTTCCTTTGCTTGTTTTCTGATTTTTAGGACACTCTTTTGCTCGAGTTACACTGACCTCTTTTGTCAGGGAGGGTATGATATTTTCTGACTAAAGCCTCTTATCTTTAATAACCCAGCACATTTACTGTCCAAGTCAATAGTTAGACTTGGGAATTCTTTTAATTAGAAAAGCAACCACTCTAATCAATAGGGAAATCTGAAAAGCCCCATGGAACAGACAGGGAGCTGTGCAGAAATCTAGACCATCCACAAGCAAGACAGACACCAACAACAAGTATCACATTCATCTTCTTTCCATTCAGCAGTGGAAAATATGTGAACATATTGCAGGGCACCCAAAGCACCCTAAACACAATCATCTGTGAGAAGTTCTGCTTTAGTTATGGTGAAATAAAAAAAATGAGAGCATAATTAAAAAACAACTGGGTACCAGTTAATAACTTCCACAATTCTCCCTCTCTCCACTCTGGCCACTGTGGTTAAACCATGCAGCTGTGGGAGACTGTCAGCAGCACAGTGACTTATCTGCCTTGATTAGAACTTATCAAACACAACCTGAAGGGTTTCCTTCTCAGATGTGTGGCACAGGTGGCAGCTGATGCAATGGCACAGATAGATAAACTCCCAGCCCAGCCAGCTGGCACAGAGGTGGATTTTCTCTTTAAACCATGACATGTCCAGGTTCATTCAAAAGGATATAAAAAAAAATTGGAATGTGGAGGGCAGGGTAATGTGAACAAGGAGGCAGAAGACACATAGTGAGGGGACACAGGAGAGAAATGGGTTAAACCAGAAGGTAACAAAATGCACAAAATGCACAGCTTGGTCCAGGGCTCCCCTCCTCACCCTGCACAGGGACACAGCACGTGAGGGAACACGAGTTGCTCTCTGTGTGTATCATAGGTATGAGCCAGGATACCAGAATTGCTGTAAAATCTACTTGTCGTGGACTACTATGGAAAAAAAAAATCTGTCCCCCCAACTTTAAACTAAGCAGCTGCCAGGCTCCTGACTGGCAAGGCTGAACACAAACCCCAGGGATTTTGCTTGCAAGCCCTTACAGAGGATGACACTGGGTAGTGAGACCCTTCTGCATCCAGCCCAGCATGACAGAGCTTCTCTGCTCAAACGGAATGGAAGATTAATCAGATGTTAAAAATTACTATTCAAAAGATATTCTGTGACATAAATACCCAGACTGACAGCAGAGCATTCAGCAACGTGTCCAAATCATCTTCCTCTTCAGGAGAGGAACAGAAACAGCCTCTCAAACAAATGAGAAAAAGACTTTTGTTTTGCTTTGTTGCAAAGAAGAATCAACTGATGACAGCAGACATTTAAAAAACAAGCCCATGCTTAATTATAATCTTTCTGGAGCAACCAGGATGGCTTCAGATTATTTTACATAACTGTGTTAAATCCCCCCTGAGAATTATTCGCCTCCTACACTCCAGGGTGCCTGAGCTTAAAAGATGGCCAGTTATTTAACAGGCTTGTCAGTAGCTTAAAAAATGTACCAGCACTTGCTGCAAAACAACAATTGCAAGTGGATTTATTCCATTATCTTCACAGACCCTCCACAATGGGCAGGAAATTGTTCCTTGATGGTGCATTTTATTTTGAAATGCGCATTGTATTGCACTCGTGTGTTGAAATGGTAATGAACATAAACCATATATATATATATATACATGGCCAAAGCTGGGAGTACTCTTCTTGAGCAGTAACAGCCTTGCATGCACTTTGTGGATTCAGTGTTATCACCTTCTCTGTGCCCTGGCACTGCATTCTCTGTGCTCATGGCAGGGCAGAAGGGAAACTACAGCCCTGAGCCTGATGACTGCAATTCTTACAACCAGGCACCAATGTGAAACCTTCAGCACTGAAACTAAAACCAGACAAGAGGGACCACAAGCTGGTCACTAAGAGAATAAAAACAACCTCCTGCAAACTGCCAGGAGGGAGTGTAGATCTCAGTGACCAGTTACAAACCAAGTGAGAAGAACAGAAGTTTATCATGTCCCAGGCAAGTCTGAACTACACAGTCAGCATCCCCCAGCAGCAGATGGGCTCCAATGCTCAGCAAAAGGGGGAATGGAACAGTTGATGTAAATCCAGCTGTAAGGGAACCTGCAAATGGGGGAATGGAACAGTTGATGTAAATCCAGCTGTAAGGGAACCTGCAAATGGGGGAATGGAACAGTTGATGCAAACCCAACTCTATGGGGAACCTGCAAATGGGGGAATGGAACAGTTGATGTAAATCCAGCTGTAAGGGAACCTATAAATGGGGGAATGGAACAGTTGATGCAAACCCAGCTCTATGGGGAACCTGCAAAAGGGGGAATTGAACAACTGATGCAAACCCAGCTCTATGGGGAACCTGCAAATGGGAGAATGGAACAGTTGATGCAAAGCAAACTGTATGGGAACCTGCAGTGTCACATCTGCTGCCACGAGTCCCTGGGCACTGCAGCACTGCAGCTTGCCTCCCTTCATGCTTGGTCGAAGCTGTTCAAGAGGATGTGCCAAAACATGGATCTCTGAGCTCAGAAGGGAAAGGGTACAAGCAGAGCTCAAGCTGACTGTGCCACAACAGCTGAGATGAGCACCAGGATGAATGGAAGATGGGATGGAGCCAGAGCAGCCCTGCAGTGGCCAGAGGAGCAGGCAGTGGCTAAAACACAGCTGGTTCCTCATGAAACCTCTCTGCAGAGCTGGAGATTGGATGGGTGAGCAGCACAGAGGGATTGATCAAGCCAGCACTGGGATTTCCACTGTGACCTTGGGCCATGCCAGTGTCCAGTCCCCATATCTCTCTGCACCCTGACCCATCCCATGTGCTGTGGGCTGTGTCTGGGCCCCTACTTGGTCAGTCTCTTGGGGTTATGAGGTAGGAAAGAGGAATTCTCCTTCCCTCTCTCTCTTTCTGAAGAACCTCTTCTTGTTAATGGGCAAAACAACAAAAGAACATTTTTACTTGAAACTTCAGGCTGAACTCTATGAAACCTTCGGATTGCATTTCTCAGTGAAAAGTAATAAGTCCATTTGCAAATGGCACTGCTGCTCAGTTTAATTTGTCCCCTTTCCCAGGGGAGCTCTGACCTCAAAAATCCCTGAGGCTTTTGGAATCGATCAGGATCTGTATTTTCCAGGAGAATGCCTTATTTCAAAAGCATCTGAAAAACTGATTCTCAGCTAGTCCCTTCACAACAAAAAGGCACCTTCTTTCCACCTTTTTGTCTCTCTGCTGCTTTTTCTATCTCCCTGCCATTTCCTACACTTTAATGTATACCCAAATTTTCCTCTCTGTCCTATTCTGTGGTCAGTTCTTAGCAAAAGGATAAGTAAAAAGACATGCATTTTTATGCTCTTTGGGAAAGAGCAGATCACAGGAAAGAAAGAAATGGGTGAGTGAACCATGTACCCTTCTCTCCATCACCAAGCATTTGAACAAGACGGCATCACTAAACTCGAGAGTACAGAAATACCAACAGCCCCTGTCTGGAAAAAGTGAATTTTCCTAAATGCCTGGGCAAACCAAAGGTTTGGAGCTGTTATTAATAGACTGGGATAGCTGGAGGAAAGCTCACTGTATCCACTAATGAAAATGTGTCTAAATACTGCAGGGCTGTGAATTTCTATTTTGAGAGGATGTGGGTAGTTAAGTAACCCCTGCCTGCTTGTGTCAGAGCACAAGTGGCAAGTGCCCTGCCTGCAAAAAAGCCCCAAGCCACAGAGGAATGAAATAAAGTCCTAGAAGACTGAAGCAGAACCTTTCATCTGAGGGAGACCCAGAGGGCAATGAAAAATCTGGATGGATGGCAAACCACACATCAGCAGGGTAAGCCCAGCCCAGGTATGCAACCCTGGGGCAAAATGCAGCAGGGGAGCAGCAGAAGTGCAGGACACACTGACCTGGGGCAGGAGGTGCAGCAGAGCCCCTCAAAATCACAGGGGGCTCTACAGGTGGCTATTGTGCCATTATCCCTACTGGGATTCAGACGTGGAGCTGGAATTAGTGCCCCTTCCTCAGCCATCAGATTCCACAGGCAGTGAGAGAGCTCTGAGCTGCTGCACCTCTGCAATGCCAGCCCCATTTCAAACCTTGCCAGCAGGTAACAAAAAGCTGAAAGGGGTGAGAACAAAGAGTAGAAAAGAGAATGATTTCTGTAATTTCAGGTGAAATATAGATAAGACCTATTTTTGTTGCCACACAGCCCAGGGAAGTGGCTGTTCAGGGCTTGCTGTGCTCACTTGTCCACTACTCCTTCACTATGGGCTTTGGCAAATCTGGGGGCAAAAGTGACTAAATGCTGCAACCATGCTCAAACTCTCCCTGAAAATGGCTCATTTTCCCAGTTACCAGCTAACCTACCTAACGTGGTGCTTCATGGGGGACAATTAAATAGCCAAAAGCAACAGGCATGAAGATACCCTGCTGTGAGCTCTTAAGACTTTTCTATGAGCCCAGTATTTAAAAGGTTAATTACTCCCTGTGGTGGCCAAAATATGCAAATAAAGCCTACTCTTGAATTAATTTGCCTACTCTAGAATTTAATTTTCCCTCATATTTTGCTGCAATTAAGAAAATGCGGCTAATGCTCAAGCTTAACTTTGTCCACTAAATTCACCTAGAGTATCACCACTGAGCATCTGGGAAGCTGCTGAGAAGTGAACATGCCAAGAGCTGATCTCAGGATTTGATCTGTATCACAGCCTTCCCTGACCTTCAAAAGCTGAACATTTCATTAAGGGCATTCAAGAGGATGCTTGTGATCCTGCTGTGTACAGTACATGTGCTCATCTTAATGGCATCTCTGTCCATCATCAGCTCAGACTGCTCAATACAAAAAGGGAAAAACACAGGAAGAGTCTAAGAAGAGGCTGGATGGATGGGTGGATAGCAAACCCACAAAGGAAGAAAAGTCAAATCTCTACTTTGCTCTAGTGGAGATGCTCCTTTTCCTCTCCCCTCTGGCAAGTTCCAAAATTTGAAACAAAAATATTCATTGAGGAACTCTCCCTGCAGATACATGAATCATATCCTGATGTAAATTCTGCAAACCACCTCCCATGTCACAGCCAGGTATTCCAGGTGTCTTGCATTTCAAACATCAGAGAGGGAATGGACACATTGGGACTACTGACACCCCTGGGCTCTGAGTAAGGAAGTCCTTCAGCACCATTCCTGTCTCCAGGAGCATCACCTCTGGGTGATGGGATTAGCCATGTCATGGTGATGGAGGCAGCAGAGCTGGTGTCTGCCTGGAATATTGGGATCAGGTTCAGCTTAGCTTCTTTAAAGAGTTCAGCTACACCAAGTACAGAGTCCTGGGGAGCAGACAGAGAGGTGGAACAGGACAGGTAAGTGGGTGCAGTGCAGAGATAAGGGAGGTGCTGGGCATAGAAGCAGCATGGATTTGGTGTGGCCAAATTGCCTGAAAAGCAAGGCTGGATCCAACCTTGATTTCTGCAAAAGTTTCCAAGTGAGTCCATGATTCCTTCTGGGAGTCTAATGTAGGGCAGGGTTTCTTCATGTGAGAAGAGCTCACATAGCTCCAGCAGCCACCTCTGCACATGAGCTAATCTTTCCACCTGGATCTGGGAGCTCAGGAAGGTGTACCAGGTCAGAACTTACATAAAGAGATGACCTGAAGGAATTTGTTACAAAAAGCCTTCTACAAACTTAGGGAGATTGTACTACCAGCCTTCTCTTGGTATAACAGGGGTTCTCCTTACTAACACAGAGAGAAAACACTTGCCAGTTTTTGGGACACCACAATATGTTATACATCCATGGGAAAGAGAGAAATCCCCAGTCCTCCTGCTTGGTTTTCACGAAACTAAAGGTTCTGGGCTAAAAGTTTAGATCCTGGGATGACTAAAAGGTAACACCTAAATAATTGTGGAGCTTACAGGGACTGCTGTGCCATGATTTCAGTTGGTGTGAAGCACCAGCATCAGACCAACAGCGACACACACCAGGCAGCAGCCTGGCTCTCAGTCTGCCTTTCCTTCCCAGGAGATAAAGGCTGTGCTGATGGATCTGGCAGTGGTTGTCCAAGAGGGGTAAACCCTGAGGAACGAATTCAAAGCCCTCAGAGATACTGAGAAAAGGGAAGTGGGAGATTTCTACCCCTGCTGTTCTGGCACTCCATTTGGCAAATGTTCCTTAGGACCCACGTTTGGGAGTAGGTGCACTTTTCAGGAAAAAGGAGGAATGTCCTACCTACCACTGCAATATTTCCCATTGGAGGGAATCTTCCAGGACCCAGATTTCCACCAAGAAAGACACGGCTCTAGAGCAGCTTGGAAGTGGCAGTCTGCTAAAATAGTCCAGGCAATTAGAGTTCAGTTGTGTCCTCTCCTCTGCTTTCCATTTTCCACCAAAACTGGTGATGTTTCACAAGAGCCTGAAGGTGAGGAGGGGGGTGGGACCTTCCTCTGGGGCTGGTGGGGACCACAGCAGAGGCTGGCTCTGGGGAGCTCTGAGTCCTACAGGGCAGGGCAGCCCTGAATCCTGCCTGGTGCTCCCAGCAGGGTGAAGGGAGGTGGCAGAAGAACCAGCCAGTTTTCACTTGGTCCTACATGAGCACCAAGATGGGGCTGCCCAGCCCCTGAGAGACCCCGGGCCCCATCACTGAGAGGGGACTGCTCAAAGCCCAGCTGCAAGTCACAGACCTGCCTTCAGCTCACAGAGAATTTGAATTCTGTGCTTGGCCAGCCATTGTAACAATAGTCTTTCCTGCCATAAAACTCTCTCAAACACAAACATCTGTGTATGAACATTAGCATGGCCTTGCTTTGAGGACAGAAAAAGAAAATACCTCCTTTCCCACAACAGTTTTTACAATGAATGGTAACTGTGGAATCTTCCACACTTGTTGGTTTTCAGATGGACAAAAAAAATCTTAGCAGGTATAAATAAATGGGAAAGATATAAATATGTAATAGAAAGTCTCACCATAAATTAAGGGAACAGAAGCATGTCTGTGTCTGAATGAAAATGCAGCAATAAGTAAAGGTTTTCATCTTTCTTTTCCATTTTTCAAATACCCTTGAAAATAAATATTTGGGGTATTTTTCATATAGACAGAAAGAGAGGAAACCCATGAATCTTACTGTATGAGTTATTATTTTTATATGCCTAAATAGCTGCTGTATTAAGATGTCAAGAAAAAGCAACTGTGTATTTAGTCCCAAAACAAACTCAGTATGAGTAGAGCCAGTGCTGGCTGCTCTCCCAAGGGTCTTGGTCTAACACACTTCAGCTTTGGTTTGGAAAACCATCCTTAGGGAGGGAAAACACCACAGCCCCCTGTCTGCCTGCCTGCAAACAGCTGGTCATGGTGCTAAAGGTGGCAGGGATGGGACTGAAAAAGACACTTTCCTCCCTTCAAAAGAAAAAAAAGAAAAGAGAGAGAGAAAAAATCCAGCAATCTAAAACCTGAAGAGTTTATGCACTGACTGCTGAGCTGAGGCTCCTTTTGCACAGGTCACTGGACAGATATCAGATGGTAAGACCTTTTAATTGCTAATGGCCTGGTCTGGATTTCAACACATGACACAGAGAGAAAGGACTCTGTATCCTATTATCAGTCCCCTGAGCAACTGTTACATCTTATTAGGTGTAACTATAGATTCATAGATCAGAATCCCTGAATATGGAACCATTGGACAGTTTGGGTTGGAAGGAACCTTAAAGATCATCTAGTTCCATCAGTTCTTTGAGTGGAAGCAGAGTATTATTAGGACATTCTATTGCTGTAATAATGGCTTGTGAGTTCCAAAGCAGAAGCCCAATATCAGGCTTTATTTTTGCTTTAATGCTACAGCTGTTGAGGTGACAAAGCTGGGGTGGAAAGCTGTTTGTGCAGCAGGGAATGAAGAGCAGACAGATTCCTGGCCTATTGTGTTACTTTATATACCACCCCCCCCAAAAAAAAAAAAAAAAAAAAAAAAAGGAAAGGANTTTCAGTGAAAAAAAAAAAAAAAAAAAAAAAAAAGGATAGGTAAAAGCGTTCAGATCATCATCATTATTTTTCTGAGAGAGAGAAATCAAGGCCAGGCACAGCTACAGGCTTTGCATAAGATCACACCCCAAAGCAGTGCAAGGGCAGAAGCAGAAGTGAGCACATGTGATGTGGCAACCCTCTCTAACCAAGAGACCATCACTTCCTTTGCTAACCCCACATCAGGAAGGGAAAGGCAGGATGGAGCTGGGCAGTGCCTGCAAACCCACCAAGGATGGCACACTCGAGAAAAATGTGGATTTTCATACAGATCAACTTCCAGGACAATTTAATATCAACACAATCCCCTAAGAAACAAGGCCAGCAAGGACTTAATTTGTGTTTTAAATGCATATCTCTCCTTAAACCTTTAGCTTCTAAACAGACACCTGGCCACATTCTGCACCAGCGTCCATCAGCACAGCCCTGCTGAAGGCAGCAGAGCCAGGTCCACTTTTATCAGCTGAGAATCTGATCCAGCCTTCTAAGAAAGAGGGGGAGATGTTCACCTCCTCCCTGCCTCTTGTAATGCTGCTTCCCACACCAAACACTTGGCAGGACTGGGGTCTTTGGGGTGAGGTTTAACACATATTCTCTGGTGGTGACTGAACTGATTGCCAGCAGAGAGGGAACTGTAAGTCAGCAGTGATAACCAGGGCCCTGCTGAGCCCTCACCAGTGGGAAACCTTTGCAGCTCTGAGAGCTTGACAGTCTCATAAATAACAGGTCTTCTGTGAGATACTGCAGTCTGACTGCATTTCATTAAAAAAGCAAGGAGATGAGCTGATCCTTGATTTAAAATATGGAGATGTGTGTGTTTATATCAGCTGCATTACCCACCTCGCCCGTCTTTGAACAACACAGTTTTCCTCCAGTTGCAGATATTTTCAAGTGGTGGGCAAGGAACACAAAGAGGAATGTGCAAAGCAGAGTGCTGAGGGTGGCTTCTGCAGGCTGCACAGACCATTTTCTGGGAGAGCTGCTGATGCACAGTGATTAGATGCCATTTTATCTCGGCAATGAGCATTAACCACTGCTGTTCTTTCCCTGTCCTGCCACATCTGGCCTGGCAGCAGAAAGCTCTCTGTGATTTAAGACAGAGATTTTGTGAGGTGCAATCTCTCTTTGAATCTTGCTCTCTTTTTTTTTTTTTTTTAAACTTGAATTTCTTCTAGATGAGTTTTCGGAAGCACTGAAAGCTTGATGAATCACTTGACTGAATGGCCCACATAGTTTCCTCTTAAGTCAGCTTTGGCAGAGAGCCACTGAACACATCTTGAGGCTTTGCTTTGAGTAATATTTTCATTGGTGAGATTATTCAAATATTTGAAGCCAGGCCACCCATTCCTTGTGTACCCCACTCTTTGCATTTAACCAGGGGGAGGAGAGCTGCAGTGCCATGCTCTAGAAATCTGGGCACAAAGACCCTTGAGCAGGAGGAAAACTTGCCTCCAACCCAAAGGAATTTCCCTTTGGATATAACATTTTATGTCCAGCTGCAAGGCTGGGGCAGTGCAGCTGTGTGCAGCTGGTGTTAATGGCAGCTGGATGTGACCAGGACTAGAAAGGGCTCTTTGCCAGCCCTGCAAAAGAAGGAGCCACTGCTGCTGCCTTCATGCTCTGCTTGTGGAGTGATGGAGCTGATGGCAGCAGCAGGATGAGTTATCTGCTCCAGGCTGCCATCCCCCAGCACAGGAGGGGCTGTGGGGTCCAATGCTTGGGGCAGATAAACACCCACGTGCAGCCTGAGTCAGCTTCAATGATCCAAAATCATTGCAGTGTTTAGGATGCTGCTCCAGGCCTTTAGATCTTTAAGATCACCAAGTTCAGCCATTATCCTCCTGCCCCTGTTCTCTGTCTGGGTAGGAGGCTGCAAATCTCTGTCAGCTTTCCCACCCTCAGCCTGGCACTCCACTCCCTTTCAGGGGCTGGCAGCAGCTGCCCTCTGTCCCCATGCCCTGCAGCAGGTCTTGAGCTTTGTGGAGGCAGAAAAGAACAGTACACGGGGGTGGGGTGTGAGGGAGGGAGTAACCAGGTTTGGACAAAGCAGTGCAAACAGCCAGACGTACTTCAAACTGATCACAACTGGAATCAAAACTCAGCTATCCCAAGATTCACACTGTTGTGAGCTAGATTCAAATTTTCCAGATGTCCCAAGGGATCTTCTCTAACACAATCCTGGATCTGGGAGAAAATTCTCCTAGTACTGAATTTGTGAGCCCACATCTCTTCACTCTCCAGTGACTTTAGAAAGTTTTTCAGCTTCAAGCTAATCATTTAAAAACGACTGTCTTTTTATCTAGCCACTGGATTCCAATTAGCTTTACTTTCCTTTTCAAAAAGGGGAGCCCCCATGCAGCAAGCATCCTGCAGACTGATAATCAGATGCAGCTACAGAAGGACGAGTTCAATCAAACCCACCTCGCTGGTCTGAAGCAGTGCTCCTGTTCATTTCAGACTCATTTCAGCGTGGCAGGTCACAGCAGTATAAACATCACGGGGAAAAAAAAAAAAAGGGCCGAGCTGGCAAACAGTCAGAACTTGCTGTTCCTGACCCAGTAACCTACTTTTTGAGCACCACGTAACATGAAAGCCACCCCTGGCTCAGACTGCGACGTCACCTCTTACTTAACTTCTCAGAGGCAAATAGTGGGTCTGGTTGGAAAGAGTTAGACCAGACCTGGTCATCATTTACTTCATGCTGACCACAAAGATCTGTTTAGTTTAGACAGGAAGACACAGAGTGAGTGGTTTCTAACCTCAAATTGTCCACAGCCACCATCTGAGCACACGTGTTCCACGCAGCAGAGTCTGGACCTTGCAGTCCATCGTGCTGACACGTGGAGCAACCTGAAATTTTGCCTGCAGCACTAGTGCCATCATCAGCCTCACAGCCAAATAAATTGGCCAAGGAAACCCTTCATGAAGGACCCCTGGTTCAGGTGTTTTCATTCCAGCTCCCTCAGTCTGACTGATGCAGTGTTCAGAGGGCACACAACTTAGTTTTTAAAGGCAGCAAAGACTTGAGGACCCCTGTGACCAGCCCAGACTGCTCTCTATACCTGTTCTCCCTTCAGCAGGGCAACAACAGCAGCCATCCACACCCACCACCTCTGGGATGGCATCTGTCTTCCCCTTCCACTCTTTGCTGCCCCACATTTCTCCCCCATCACAGTCTTTCCTCCAGTCAGCAAAATTGACCCCATGCTCACATACTTTTTTACCTCTGATGAGGTGAGTAAAGGATTTTGGGGAACACTAAATATGGCAGAAAAAGATATTTTCTCGAAGACATGCAGCATCCTTTTTCTCCAGGATAACTCATGGGTTACTAGGAATTTTCTCCTGCAACTTACACAAAGCTTAATTTTTTTTTTCCTTTAGTTTATCTTCTTTTATTTTTAGGTTGAAATGCACCTGACAGAGTGTTGCCCGCCTGCCAGAAGAAACCTGTGGCACTCGACATCCTCAGACAGTCCCTGCCTAAGAAACAGTTAAGCTTAGGAGTTAAACTTAACAGTTGCTTAAGTTCAGCAAAACATCTACATCTTCAAAGCCTTTCGTCTGCCTAAAGCCATCAGGAGTTTTCCCATCAGAGCACAAATGGAGATGGAGTAGGAATAAAGTTTTCAGGTGGTTTTCTACTACAAGGAAAAAAAGCACAGAAACAGAAATTACACTCATCCAGTGTTCTTTGCAACTCTGTAAACTTCCTTAGAAACCAGTGTTTAACATTTGCCATTAGGATGTAAAACATAAACTAAGACTAAACTCTGGCTTAACATTTGAAAGGATTAATATTTTACTGCTCATCAGGGAAAAGAAATAAGAGTTGTAAGACAGAGTGAGAGACATTACAAAGGGAGCTCTTTAGGGAAATGATGGGAAATGATTCTTCACCAAAATATGCTCATTTTTGTAGGTAATTGCTTCCACTGCATCTCTCAGCTGAAACACACACACACAAAATAGGAAGAGGTAGAAATGAAATGACTTTTGGTTGAATATTCCAGCTACATGCCAAAAGAAGTGGTTGAAATAATCAGAACAAAGTGTCTTGAAGTTATTCCACCTTCCAGCTGGCTCAAACTGACTATGATTCTATTTCTATTGACACTTGGACTTCCCATTGTAGAGCAGAAGGGGACAGGGCACTGCAGTATCTTAAAAATTCTAGCTACATTTTCTTGCATCATCACAATCTTTTTTCCCACCATCTCTTCTACCAGCAGTTTTAACTTAACCTAAGATTAAAAACATATGGAACTATTTTACTCTGGCTGGTATAAGCACAACACAAACATAAATGTTCTAATAGACATAAGGAGTAATTTTTCTTTACTAAAATGTCTAATTTAGATCTCTGAAATTGTAAAATTAAAATCTATTCTAATCCACACTTACACAAAAAAGGCATTTCTAGCAAATTATAGTATCTAACTGCTTATTACACAAAAATCTCAGAATGACTGTATTGTAAAAAAAAAATTGCCTAATTATGAAATCCTGATGATAAAGACACCATTGTTGTGAAAACATCTGGACTGCCAGCCCCTCAGAATACATGAAATCTCAATAGGCAGAGCAAAATCAGGAGGCAGATGAAAGAAGAGTTTTAAAGAGGTCCAGAGAAAAAACTATTACCCACTGCAATGTCTCTGTCAAAGTGCAGGGGATGGCTACAAACAAAGAAACCAGTAACAACCCAGTCACAGTGGCACAGCAGTAAAGATGCATGAGGAGATGAGGGACAATTAACAAACACTGTGCCTGTTCTTGCACAACCTGGGAAAAAATATACTTCTACTCTACTCTTCTACAACCTGGAAAAATTGCCTCAGGGTGTTAGAAACCTGTTTATCAGTCTGATGTCCTAGAATAACAGAGTGGACACATCTGAAGAGAAGAGCAATCAACAGCATTTCTATAGAATTTAACTTAACATCATTTACATGATATTTGAAGAACAAAACAGGAAGAGGAATAGGAATGGAGGAAGGGGAAAGGTCAGTTAAACACTAATAGAAATATTGAGTAAAGTAAGAGAAGTTTGACTGTTGTGTTCAGTTCGGCCAAACAGGGCTGACCATGAACAAGAAATCTGTTCCTTGTTGTCAAGCCTGTCATAAATATTATGTTAATAGGGAAGTCAGTGCTTTTGCATATTTTAGCTGCTTATGAAATGGTGAAAGTTGTCTTGGAAAAAAGGGAGTTCAAAGACATCATTATCCCAGATGTGAGACGTTACATCAAAAGGACCAGAAGAAGCATGAGAACATTTCCAGTAGACTGGGGGATGCAGTCTAGTAAGAAGAGACCTTGTCTGTGAGCCCAGGATATGATCATGTTGGAGAGACCTCTCCCAGGACAGGACTTCTCCTGAAGACATGTACACCTATAACTGGCCCTGAGCATGCAGGAAATTCCAGGGAATCTAATGAATGCTCCTTGATCAGATAGCTAAAAGTTCCCAGGGCTGACAGCTCCACTAGGGTGTGATTTCTTACCTCTAACTACAGCTCCCATTGCTGCCAGTGAATTATCACCACTGGTCAGCCTGCACCTTGGAATCCCCAATGGAAACCCCACATGTAAATAATCTGCAAGGCCCCAGAACCAGACAATGGATGAGGCATCAGAGAATGATGTATCACTTTTAGGATAGAGTTATTGGTTATGGGGGCCATTACAGGGCAGACCAGCATCAAAAGCACAATAACCCTCTCACATGGTTGCCATCTGTGGTTCTCTGCCAAAGGTTATATCAGGACTCTATTGTAAAGTGGTGCTGGCTGGGATTTATAATTCAGTGGACAGCCAAGTCCCCAGCCAAGAAGTCCTTCCAAATGAAAACAGCTCAGTTGTGGCGATTCTGCTCATGTTGGATATTTCTCATCATTAGCATGATAAAATCCACAAAGTAGCCTCAGCCTGTGCATCTAATATGTTTTCCACAAACAGCTCTGCACAACAGCCAAATCAATGGAGCTGATCATCTCCTTCAGTCTCAGGCCTCACTGCTTGTTTGCAGGGTGTTCAGATAGTGGGATAAAACTCATTCCCTGTGCACAGGCTGACTGTGAGATCTGTACAGCACTTCAGTCTCCCCTAAAGCTGACACACAGGGGATTTAAGAAGTGTGTGCACCGAGGAATGGCCTACATGGTGCCAGTGAACAGAGCTGCATGCACTAGGAAAAGCTTTCATATCTTCCTCTAAAGAAGCATTACTCTTCTGCCAAGTAAATAAAGATGTGCCTGTTATTTACTTTCCAGCACATATTGCAAAGCTCACGTTAATTAAACTTCTAAAACACACAACAGAAGAAATCTTTATTGACGTAACGCCAACAAATTGTATACGAACTCTCCCCCGCTGTTTACTTAGTAAATATTTGCTTGGAAAGGATAAATTGCCCTGTCCTAGAGAAAGGACGAGCCAATCAGGGCACTGGAGGCAAGAACATCCTTTCTGCTCTCCTGGACCAGAGCTGAAACTCCAGGATCCTCTGAGGCAACTTACACAGAGTTCAAACATCAGGCAAACACACCAGGAAGGAGGCAGCTGGGATAAACCCCACAAGCCTGATGTCAGGCTCTGTGGCACCAGAGAACTTTGGTACAACATCAAAGACCTCCTGCTTTTCCCTGGGTGATTTATAGGTTGTAGGATAGGGGTATGTCAGTGGTTGAAAGGATGATCCAAATACAAAACCATCTCCAAAGCTCAATGTACATCACAGCAAAAAATCCTCTTTTCTTTGGAAATGACAGCCCTTTAAAAGACTGCAGCTCTCAAAATCCAGGCACTGGAAACCCAGGAATATTGGGTCTGTTACTCATTTATCTTTAGGTGAATTTCTAAAGTATTCCACATATGGAGAGATTTCTAAAATCTAGTTTCCAAACCCTAGTGACTCACAAAATAATGCACAAGGAACCCCAGTCAAACACCATTTGACATTTACAGAATGCCTTTAGATAACTCTAGTCTATAAAGGCAATTGCACTGTTGAACTATGCAGTGACCAAGCACACTTGTTAATGGCAAAGCTGCCTCTGACTTCAGCAGACAGCTTCACCCCTAAAATCCCATGAAATGTCAATCTGTTTGTATCCCTCTCATTATTAAGATACATATATTTATCTTTAAAGCAGATGGAATGATTGCACAAGGCTGAAAGTTGCCCAAAAGAGAAGTGTCTTCTGTTGGGGAACAGCCTATGAAGCACAAACACTCCCAAAATACATGACTCATGCTGGCAGGCTGTCACAGAACTGTTCTGAGCTTGAACCAACACAATCTGGGATCCTCTTCTCACTGGCCAGTTCAGGTACATTTCAAGAAAATTGCAATTATACTAGCAAAGCCTCTTAACCTCCACATCATCTCCTTACTAAAGCACATGCAGAAAGTACCAGTTAAAAACCAATAAAAATAAAAGAAGATCATCTTAAACTGACAGGTTATTCACACTCTCATACCTGTCTTTCAAATACAGACTTGATAGCATTACCATCCTGGATTAGAGGGTCTGGGACTTCGTTAAAGTTTCCAAGTAACAGTCATGGGGAATTGCTTTGAGTTGGTTTCTTTTCTTCCATGATCCACAGGGATAATGGACATGTAAGGCCACTTATCTATAACCTATATCTGAAAGACAGAGGCATTACCATTGCTTCCTCTATAAGAAAAAGACAAATACACTTTATAAGAAGGCATATTTACATAAGTTTTGATAACTCACGCAACAGATAAAGAAGACTTAATGCACATTTTTCTTCTCCTACACACACTGCTGTGTGCTCAGTGCTTTGTCTGGAGCTATTTCACAGAAGAATGTCTTAATAATCTTCTTTTTACTTCCATACAAGAGCTGTTTCCAAACACCAGTGGTAGTTTCTGTTCCAACAGCACTGCCACCCAGTGCACTGTTACTGCAAAGCAGACCCACCAAATTTCTGCCTTGGTGAATACAAAGTGAATTTTTCCTCTTGGCATTGCAGTGCTATGGGCTTGTGTGTTAGAGAAATACAGCCTTGAATTTCCAAATAGCTGAAGGCAGTTCTGGCACCAGCTATTACTTGATGTAATTAATTTAGACCCTTATTCAGCAAGCGCTGTAGTGAAACTAAACTCATGCTTAGGTTCATCCCTGTTAAACAAAGTGCTGCTGCACAACTGAAAAGTTCAATCACAGGTTTTGTGTTCCAGTGGTTACCCCTCACCAGAAGCAAGAATGCAAATGGTAACCTGTGTTATTTCTAACATGGCTCAGTTTCCTTGGTTAGCACCTTTAGGAAGAAGCCTTAACCCCAGCGTCCAGCTCAAAAAGATCAAGTCTGCCCCAGGTCTTCTCCCCAAAACCAACCAAACAAAACCACCCCAAAAATTAACAGCTTTAGCCTGACATGGAGGATGTCAGGTTGCCAGAACTACAGAAGTACTTTCTGGCACAGCCCAATGAGAACTTACATTTAAATGAGCAAGACAAAGCTGGGCTGCAGAACCATTCCTCATAACGTGCCAGTGGAGCAATGCCTACCTTTCCACTTTCCAGGAAAAAATCCTGACTTGTGTAAAAACAGCCCTGTCTGTGAGAGCCAGCAATAACCCACATGCAGAGTGAGATCCCTTCTAACAGTGATAAAGATCTAGACAGAGGAAATGTTATTTAAAACTAAATTCCTCAAAAAAACCCCCAACGCCCACGGCCAGATGAACTTGAGATAAATACTGTCAAACTTCTGACAAGTGGCTCAGGACATCCAAACTGAAAATGCCTGAAAAGGGTCCAGTTTCCAAGAAATCACTTGTTTGGGGTGCTCTCCAGCACATTTAATGGGTTCCCCAACAATGCCTTCAAGGTGGAGCCCCTGTCTGGTAGGTGGGCTAATTTGGGGAATGCTTTTCAGGCATAAATGCCTCATTGGATCTCTCCAGTGCCAGTGCAGCATTTTCCTCCTCCTAGGCCTCATACCAAAGCATCATCTAAAGAGTGTTCAGAACCTTAGACTGTCCATCACCTCTTAAGCAATTGTTAAAACTATCTGAAACTCCTCCCTCAATTCTATGGTGGTGAAAGCTGCAGAGAACAAACCAAATGTACAACCCTACCAGAAAACATTTTTCTATCCTCAGAAAAAGTTACGTGTACTCATAGATACTATTCCAGCTAGAAAACATCTTCATCTTTGGGAACTAAAACTAAATTTCAACAAATACTTCCTCCTAAAGGTAAAATTAAATAAAAATACTGTGATGGTAACAGAGCTGTACTTTTCACCAGCCTCTATATTACATCTGGTTAAGGCTACAGTGACGTGCTCTCCACTAAGACACAACAAACTTTTTGACATTCAGTAGAATGATGTTGCAGCTCCAGCTTTGCTATGTTTAACAGTCAGTAACCAAAACTCATCCCCAGGTAAGCACCAGAGGAGTCAGGCATACTCTTTCCCAGGGCTCTGCTCTGTGACCCTGTTTCCCTGATGCTATCACTCTATCCTCATTATAACACTTCAAGAGGGAACACAAATATCTTGTACATCAAAACGCTCTTGACTTTTATAAGCAACCTGATTCAGCAGCCCTCGGGGTGCAGTTTCATGACCAGCTCAAGCAAATCTCACCCTTGAAAAGGCACTTCTGCCACTCCCAGCCTCCTCTGTGTGAAAAATCAGGCTTGTGTGGTTGAGAGCTAATGCTTGGAGAGACATTTTATTAAAGATCAGCTTTCAACTACTTTGCCACTACTGCACCAATGCAGCAGAGATTGCAGGGAGCAGAAGACAGAACTGCCTTCCTTAGTCTTAAACCAGCTACACGTGAATTTGTCTTGGTTTGAGACAAGTTAGGAGAAAATGTCCTGAAATGAACATCTCTTAAAAAAGGCAGGTTTGGGCACTCCCTCCCCCCACCAAACAAAAAGAATTTCTCGAAGGAAGGTGAAAAAACCTGTTTATTTAACACACAGAGTGCATGCAGGCACAGGGAAACGAACGAGTAATGTCAAATATTAAAACCTTCTCGCTGTGGAGAAAGCTGGTGGATTTTAGAGTCCTGCTCAGCTTCTCCCAAGGTCTGGAGCTGGGATGTAGCATCCCTGCAGCCTCCCCCTGCAGGACCCTGGTGAAATTCTGGTGTTTCAGACCACAGCTAAGCTGAACAGTTCCAGAATAAGCACAGAAATTACTGGAGAAGGTGTGTGCAGTCCTGGGAAACTTCTTACCTCAGCTAACAAACAAGAAGCTAGCTAAAAGCAAAGCATACACTCCCTCCCTGCTGAGCTGAATTACTGGGGAGGTGTGTGAAACCAGGGGAGGTATGTGAAATCAATCAGGGGACCTGTGGGAAATCCCACAGGAAGAATTCTTCCAGCTCCCTCCCCTTCCCCTGGGTCTAGCTTAAAGTCCAGGCCCCATGTCTGAGCACAAAAGCAGATGATAGGGGATACAGTATCATACAGTCACCCCAAGACAATTGTCATCCTTGGTGGCACAACCTATTGCCTGTGAGGCCATCATGAGTCTCACATGCTCCCTGGTACCTGCAGGAAATGGAGGAACCTCAGCTCTGTATCTTGGAGGCTTGTGATTATTGTTAGCACTGGTGGGCTGACAGCCAGGAATTCTACACTGAACCTAGAGCCCTGCCACTGAATGATTTTAATAAGCCATTTAGTTTATCTCCCATCTCCTTCTTCTGATAGCTTTGAAACCTACTTTCCTGTCTTGTTTTCCTAAGTAAGTCATGTAGGCACCTCTCTACCTCTGACTGTTGTGCATCCCCTTGTGGGGAGCCACAAAGCTGGGGATTTCCTGAAGCTCACTGCAAGCCTATTTTGTACAGCCTCATCATTGCAAAATGCATGTTCTAATTGACAGCCTTCAAATCCTGCGCATGATCCACCGTCCCAGCTTAATACAGTATTCCAATTTCATGTGGAACTTCTCATGCAACCACAGGAAAGACAATAATAACCTTCTGCCTGTGGAGCACTGCATAGGTGACAGAACAATTTTAAGGGAACGAAGATATTCTTAAAAACTACTGAGTACCATGGAGGAACAGTTGTTAAAAGAGGATATAAAGGCCTGTGAAGAGGAAACAATTCCCAGTGTTCAGCACTGAGCTTTATTGCCCCATAAAGTTCAGCCCTGTGCCCCATATGCTGCAGTGTTATCTGAAGAAACTGCAGCTACAATTTAATGTTTACACGTATAAATACTTTCATAGCACAAAGGTTGCCAAAGATCAAGGGCCTAATTCAGCAACAGACTTAGTTTAATATTAAGCAGCACCTCCATCAATATGATTATTTATCTACTCAAATTCAAGGAACTGCTACGCACTTTGGTCAAACGAGGCCAAAATGGGGGATTGTTTCTGAAAAAACATGTTGTGCACAGGTAAAATCTCACTTGTAAAAAGAGAGAGAGAAACCGAGGAGAAATACACTGCTTTGCTACCACAGAAACATGAAGAGACAGTCATGCCTAAGGCAGCAACAGGGAAGAACAACCGAGGGCTGAACATCAGAGGGAGGTGGTGCAGGAAGGAGTCAGCACAAGTGGGAGCCTGTCACCTCCTTCCTGCCTCTCCAAACCCATCCCAGAGCCCATGGACTGCACTCACACTGCTGCAGGTGAGGTCCCACTGGGCTCTCCAGGTTAGTAATTGGCATCTGGCTGCCCTGGAAACAGAAAGAGAGAACCAAGAGCCTCCATGTGTGCTACTTCCACAGCTCCCACCCATGAAATCTTTGCTGAGAGTCCAGTACTGCTGACCAGGTCTCATTCCCCTTTTCTATAGAAGAAAATTCTCAGATTTGCTTCCAAATCTGTGCTGCATTTTTAAGCAATGTGCAAGGACATGTTTTCTGACAAATTCTCTGCCACTTCTGTTCCTCAGAAGTCCTATTTTATCATTGCTCAGGAATGAGGGTCACAGAAACCTGAAGCAGACACACAGATGGAGTTTATTCAGCTAAACTGATGCCTGTTCAGGTTCTTAGCATTCTCTGTGCTTCTCAGACAACAGTTTCCAAGGGACAACTGTGTTCTTGAGAAAAGCAGACTCCAAATTTCACTTTGGGTAGAGCCCTAAGGTGGATTAGCCTGTCTTTCTGCCCACCTTCACTGCATGCTGTAAGCAGATTACTCACAATATGACAGATTTAGCAAAAGTGACAGTTGCTTGCTGTCCAATATCATTAGCCTGCCTGCCACAAGAGCTCAGATGTGGTGCTCCATTCTCCAACAAAATCAGCTTATTAATAACCATAGAGCCTGGCACAGTATTTTCCACACAGCTGAAGCAGGGCTTTGAGCAGGGGACTTCCCAATTCACATGCCTCTGGAGGTTCAAAATTGAATTCTAACTAAGATGAGGTCCAAACAGCAAACAGGTTCAATGGACTGGCATGTCAGAGGGACTAGGATAGATAAGCATCTGTGCTTGCCTTTATTACTCATCCTTCATTACCTTTATTACTCAGGTCCCTGAGTCTGTGAAGGGAATGGTAATCTAATAAAAAGGTTACCTGAGTCAATGAAAACAATGCAATTCATTGGTCTGCCTTGGGGCTCAGCTCCCCAAGGAATCAGTATCAGTGCTCCTTTTCCCTGACAGGGCTCAGCACCTTCCCCAAGGTGCTCTGTGGCAGCAGGTGAGGGCCAGACTGCTCCTCCAGGTAGACAGAGAAGGATGCAAACAGAGGAAGACTTCTTTGTGCAGCTCTCTTGAGTCTGGAGTGAGACACTGCCCTCAGGTTAAGCCCCTGTGTTTACACTCATCTCCTCACACAAAGGCCACACAACCACTCAGGGACCAGCCAGATCTATGGGACCACTGGACTCAAACAAGGCAAGAGAAGAGAAAAAAGATGGAATAGGATACAGGATGTGGGCCCTGGCAGGCTGCTATTCCAGCTGAATTTCACAAGGAACAAATTCAAAAGCCAAAGTGACAGGAATTGTGACATCAAGTGCCTTTTAGACTGTAACAAAAAAGGAGTCTAAAAATTGAGTACAAGAGATTCTCAGTCCCAGGGGAATATGAGCCTGTATCTCGTACCAACCGATTTTTCTGTTGCACAGTTCATTTTAGGACAATGCTCACCCTCACAGTGCCAGTCCCATGGCCTGAGGCTGCTCTGGATTCAGACATCTGACTGTTCAGAAACAAGCATTTCTGTTTGCGAATAATTCAGATCCCTTGCTTATTTAGGTTCATTAGGGCTCTGTTTCTTGCTGTTGGAATCTTTTGAGCTCTCAGCTGCCTGTGCTGTGGATGCACAGCCCCTCTGTCTCTGAAAGGAAACCAGTTCCCCCAGTAGCTTTCAGGTATTTGAAGCTCATACAGTACTTAGAGTGCAAACACAACTTCCACAATATAACCCTGAAAAGCTCAGGCACTCCTTTTGTTCATCTTGTTGCAAACCAAGATTACTTTCTGCTCTGAGATGCATATTTGACAGTAGCAGAGAGTGCTACACATATGAGCAACTCTTCCATGACAGTGGCAAGCACACCCAGACCTACAGTCCCAGTCTTAAAACACACATGGACATCCAGCACTCAGGGACACAATCACCCAGCATCTCATGCACTCACCTGACTGATGCACTCATCAGTCAACGTGAACATTTGCACTCGGACAAGCAAACACAGCAACTGTCCTGCAAACAGGTACAAGTCTACAAGTGCAAGAAACAACAGCAAGTGCAAAGAACAACAGCAAAGCCCCAGCAAGTTACATTCTGAATAGTATCAGCATTCTGGATCATTTGACATAAAGCATTTCGCTGCCTGAGCACAGCCTTCTCTCACAAAGTATTATTATCACTATTAAAGGAAAGCCATTGTGGCTTAAGCACAGCTTAGTTTTAATTGTGTTTGAGACACATTAGACAAAAACAGACAAACAGCACAGACAAATTACAGACCTGGTTCACAAAGTAGCAATAGCCTAAAATGATCTGTTTCAGGTGCTGAGTGGCTGTGTTTGCTTGAAACACCACTGCCTGCACCGACATCTCAGCCATTAATGCTGCAGCCCCTGTTCAGCACTGCACACACTGAACCCCAACACACAGCCCCCCCTGAGGAACACATCCCTGACCTACCCTTCAGCCAGCCAGCAGCCCCAAACCCTCTGAAAGCTCCTGCAGAAGAGCTGACAGAGTTTCACCTCGTTTCCCAGCGAGGGCGTTATATAACCAGCACCATTTCTGCAGGCAGCGAGGATGCACCCCGCGCACATCCCTCTCCTTCCCATCCCACACGACCACATCTCCTAAAAACAGCCCTGCCACAGCCAGCTGGGGGGCAAGCTGGGATACAGGGTACCTGTAGAAAGCAAAACTAACAGTTTCAAACAAAGTCCAAAAGGTGTCTGATGTTTTTTAAGAGGCAGTGCTACTATGAAAGGAAGCGGTGCAATGGTATAATGTTCCTTAGCCCACTGAAAGCAGCTTGGCCTAGATTTTCCTGTACTGTTTGATGTGACCATTCATGCAAACAGGAGTAAAACTTTCTCTTTGCTTTTAATTAAGCGACAACAACAACGAATGAAAAAGTGACACATACAAAAGACCTTTTTTTGTTGTCATCTGGGCTACTGTCAGAGCGAGAATATGCAGGAATCAGTCCCATTGATTAAACTATTATTAGCAGCAAACAAACAGATGTGTTCAGCCAAAGACAGGACAAACCCCATGCCCTGTGTTTTGGGACTACATACAGAAAACCCCCCATTATTTTGCCAAAGGCTTGAGGGTTTTTTTAGCAAAGAACAGCACAATATGCAGAAGTATACAGCACTTTAACATGCAGGAATCAATATAAAGAAATACAATATTATTGCCTCTGCTCTCTTCCCACAGACTGAACCTCATCAGCTTTCGTAAGACTGGAATCAGGTCCTGTATATGTAACAATCCTAAACAAATTGTGGCTCATAGCCACTCAGGACATCCTGATGTCCACGAATCACTGGCAGACACAAATGCAGTGCACAAATGCATAGGGGCTGTAGCTTTAGGACAGACATAAAACTCTTATGTAAGCCATAATCCTCTCACAGACTCCTTATTCAGTGATTTTAAGAGCGGTGCTGTGGAAGCCTGCTGGCATTCCAGTGACTTTTAAGCAATTTGAAACTGGGGAGACTCCCATCCCAGCACAGACCCCTCCCTGACACCAGTGCTGCCGTGGGTACCCGGACCTACCTTGTAGGGTTTGGGGGCACAGAGCATTGCTGTTCATTAATATTTTGGTCCTCTGCAGAGCTGCTGCTGGTGCTCTCTGTGCTGAGTGAATCACCAGGATTAATCTCCTGCAGAGTTCACTGAGGCTAATGATAATCAAGTTAAATTTACACTATATGATCGCAGTTTAATTAGGTACTGTTATACAAGTCCTATTAATTACAGCGGTAATACCCTTACGAAATGCAGATGACAGGGTGGGGCTGTGGTCAGAGGGGGCTTGGCTTTAGATGAATTCAGGAAAAAGCCCCATTAAAATGCTCTGTGTGTACCTTCAGTTACCTGCTTGCCTCTGTGAGTGCTCAAGATGAAACAAAAAGCTTTAAAAAATTATAATCCTACAAAATACAATAAATCTAGAAGATTAAAGACCTCCTACATGCTACACTATCACTTCCTATTTACACCAAGAAGCAAGAATTCCATTTTAAATCCCAATGAGACTCAGCCATTATTAGTTTGCTCAAAATCCTACACAGAGAAGTCCCAGGTGATAGAAGTAATCTATTTTGCACGGAGTAAAAGATAAGCAGGTCTTCCTAATATTAAAAAAAATAAGTTTCTCTTCTCTTTCCCTAGTTTCCTCCTCTGGATGACCTGTTGGATCAGGGCAGATGCCAGCTTGTGCTCAGCATTTGCTTTGTCCCATCACAGCCTTCCCTGGGACCCACAAATGCCCAGGTGCCTCCTCTCCATGCCCCTGCAGAACTTGCAGGGCACCAGAAGGGTGTGGGGAGAGGCAGCTGATCTGAATCTCCCTGTGAGCCACATTACCTGGAAACTGGGATGTCTCTGCCAACAAGGTGCAGCCTCTGGATCTCAAGTGCAGGAGCAGACTCCAGGTTTCAGCAGGCAGTAGTAACTCCATTAGGAACGTTGCACAGCGTGACATTCCAAGCCCCAGAACAGGTCTCTGCTTCTGCAGAATCTTCTCTGAGGTATTCCACAGAAAGAGCAAAGCTTGTGCCATGTGGCTTCCATTAGCATTTGCTGCATATGCTGTTGGATGGTTTTAGTGAAACCTGCCAGAGACTGTGTGCTGTTACTGCTGCTCACTGGGAAACACCAAATCCTTGCACCCACATGGTCACAGACACAGGTGATGGTCTCTTCTTCATTAACTAAATCAGCAACACAAAGTGAGGCTTGTTAGCCAGATGAGATGCTGTTCTTGAACACAGACACCTGTATGAGCCAGGTTCCCTCTTTGCAAAGTGCTTGCAGGAGAAGCCCTGGCACTTTGCCATTTCTGCCACTGCAGTTAATTTAATTAAAACCCCAAAAGATGGGAAGTACATTTCCTTCTTCCTGTAGGATTTGTCACCCTCTCCCCATCAGACAGCAGCAAATGAGCATTTTGCACAAAACACATGTAAAAGCAGCAGTAAGTTACAGTAGGTTGTACTAGACATTAATTACCAAGCCCTGCCAGCAATAATTATTTCATTAAGTTTTGGCTATAGACTCTATATTGGCACCTTATGAAAAAGCCTGGCTACAGCAACACAGGATCCAGGAGGAGATTCCTGCTCCTCAGTGTGCTCTAGGTCCCACCCCACCACTGCAGACAGCCAAACTGTACACAGAGTTATTTTTGATGAAATGGCAATTTCAAAATTGGGCATGGCCCTGTGTGTGTATTCAAATCCCCCTCTCTGTCCCTCGAGGGACAGCTCTTCTGGGGATACACAGGAACTGAGGCAGGAGAGGGAGATGGTTTCTTGACAGTTCCCTGGTCTGAGGGCAGACTGAGATAGGCTTCTGGCCAGCACATTTCCCTCACAGTCTAGATATGTATATTTTAGCAGACCCTTCGTCTCTCCCACACCTGAGAGTTTGGCCAAGACTATGAAACGACCTCTGGAAAGATGTTGGAATTCTGGAAACTGAGAATTTGGGGTTTTAGTATACAGTAATACATGTGAATCAAGATGGAGGACTTTGGGCATTGTCTGGATCCTTCTTCTTCACCTTTTTCCTTCTTCTTCCTGGGTTTGGGTGGTTTTCTGTAACTGGGTGAAAAGATCTGTGCTACCTTTAAGAGTGGCTTCAGAAGGACAGGGCTGGCAGAACCTCAGACCCCTTGCTGGGATTTTTGCTTGATGTGGCACGAAGGACTCACTATTCCCCTCATTCCTTGTGCGTTTCTGGCTACAAAGTACAGCTAGGGCCAGGACACCCCCCAAAAGGGATATCTTGAGCATCTCCACATCCTCCTTTCAGCAGAGTAGCGCTCTGGGGAGACAGGAACCAGGCTTTGGCCAAAGCCTTCAGCCTTTTTTCTGCAGCTGTGACAATTTCTGGTCCCTCAGTGCTGAGAACGGCACTCGTGACACATTAACGGGAGCACGGCAGCGCTCCTGCAGCAAGGCTTTGATTTAGGAGGCAGAGCTGCTCAGCCCACTCTGCTCTCGCTGATGTAGTGACCTGGTTTTGTCAAGACTGTTTTTCTCCTTTTGTCTTTGATGTCATTTTGGAAGGCAAGTCATGAGAATTTCATGGAAGCATTGACTCAAAAGTTGAACTAAAACAAAGCCAATCACAATAGCATTATAAATGAATGAGGTGCAATTTCCCCTTAGAGGATTATTACACTATTTAGGGTTCTAACACATTTATTTCCACAGTTTAGTAATCACTTTCATGCTTCTCATCGGAATATAATCCATTTATATTTTAATGGAACAAGTTACAAGGATTACCAGCTCATAATAAATATACTCATCCCCTAAAGCATTTAAACAGCCCCTACACTTTGTAAAGAAGATCTTACTTAATGAGCAGACACCTACAAATGAACAAGGAAACTAATTCTGTGTTGTATGGAACACCATCAAACTGCAAAATACATGCTGCTTAAACTACTTTTCCGTGAAATTAAATATTTTTCAGCACACAGATTTTTACTTTGAAATTACTTTTATCATGAGAAGGCTTTGGAAGTCTCTGAGACTGCCATTTGCATTGGGAATTTGTTTACCTTGCAGTCTTAAATTTGGAATATTACACTCAGCTCATACACAGGACTATGTCAAATCAACACATCATTCATGAAAATCAAATTAAGGAAAGTTGTCAATAACAGCCAAGAGAAATCCACCCAAAAGAAAACCCTGCTTGACTTGTACTTAGGTCAATCCTGGTGCTGAAGTGCCCATGAAACCATGTCCACCAAAGCCAAATGAAATCCACTGTCAGAGAAATGCACTTTTGCAGGTTCACCTATCAAGAACTCCATTCACAGAAGCACACTTGCTTTGGAGAGTTCCAGGGAAACAGAAGTGCTGCAAAATCTCAACAACTTTATTAACAGGAATCCATAGATAATCTGGCCTTAGAGTTATACAGAAAAGGCTTTTAGCCCTGGCTGGCAAAGAGAATAGACATGTCTATGGTGCAGCCTCTGCAAATACAGGCCATCCCTCCACCCTAGGGAAAGGTGAAGTGAGGAGATAATTATGTGTGAAGTTTTTATTGTTCCTAGAAAATCAGTCTCATGAGTCTTTTCTTAGTTAAGTACCAGTTATCCCAACATGAGCAAGGCAGTGTTTTGTGAGCCTGTCCAAACAGGAACAAGTTGATGTACAGGATATAAATTTCTTTCAGGAAAGCTTCTTCTGCAGTCCTCTCTGGATTTCACCAAGAAGAAGTACTTGGATGCCCAGAAGACCTTGCTCAGTTAAAAAAATCCACAGCTTTGCAGAGAAATGGGCTATTTTTCACACAGTGAACTGTACTGATAAGGGTCTATTTCCTCCCAGCTAAACCCTGTGGTCCATCCACACCATGGAGTTCAAGCCCATACCTCATTTTAGCTTTTAACAAGCTTCTCTGCATTAATGTGGAGTCAGCTCCAGCTCAGGGTGTCTCCTCACCACATGGGGCTTCAGCAGGTACATGACTACAAATACCTACCCCAGCCTTCACTCTCCCTTCTTAGTTAGACCAGCACAACCATTTGCAGGACTGTTTCAGAATGAAAATAGAGGTTGTTTTTATCCTAGATCAGAGTAGAATCTTGTACATTCTAATGCTCTCCATCTGCAGGATCAACAGGCCCAAAGGCAAAGCATTACAGGTTTCTGCCTTCTGCAGTCTCTTCATGTATCAGGACCACAAACCTGCTGGCATCATGATGAAGTGCACACCAGATCACTCTAAGTGTGAGCAATGAATTAATTCCAATGCTGTTTTCTTCACTTAAGGAGAAAACTTTGCAAAGCTCCTTAATGCCCAATGACGCAGTTTTATTGTGGCAAGGAATTTTCTTCTTGTGAACACCACGTTCAAACAAGCTCCCTGGTGAGGTACACACAGGCTGTCTTTTAATACAAACACAAAACTCACATTTAACTTATTAGTTGGGGGAGCAATACAGATGAGGGTTGGATAAATCTCATGAGTCATTGTTTATGTAGGATAAAAAGCAAGCTTGTCTCAAAAATAATCAATTCATTTGTTTCTATTGTGCATTGCAGATAGAAGTGCTTAAATAATAGAAAGATTAAGAGAAACACTTCAACCAATTGTTCTAGAAAAATGAAAAATAGCTTTTGCATTATGAAAGAATATTCTTTAAATACGGAGAAATAAAACATTTCAAATGAAACAATATTTTGGGAGAGGGAGACAAATGCAGATTAGTCATGCTTGAATGTACTTTCCCAAACAATGCACTGCTTAGAGCTAAGACTAAGACATGCACATACCCCAAGGCATACATGATAAAATAGGGCTTGTATATTAGTTTAATTCCTTTATCATTTGCTCACTGCTGTATTTTTCCTGTCTCATGCCAAGGCTTACCCTGGATATTCTGCATGCTGACCACTGAACTCCTTCCCAGCTGAACCCTGTGGCCACATGAAGGGATGTGCTCTTCAAGTGTGAAGCAGGACAAAAGCCCAGCACTAACCACCACCATTGAAAAGATAATGGAATAGCACCCTTCAAGTGCAGCACCATCCTCCAGTGGTGTCCAAATTTCAACGAGCTTTTTTAAGTTTTTCGATGTGGAAGGAAATGATGATGCAGAGAAAAGGTATACCTGAAAGAAATCCAGAAAGTCTGAAGTCAGCTGAACAATGGCACAAAAGTGCTGAAACAGGGGTTCAATGGAATATTCAGAAGAACTGACAAGAAAGGAAAGCATGGGCTACAATGTCTGCAGACCCTGAAGAGCATCAAGCTATGCAAAACTAGGTAAAAGTCCAGTGATTCAAGTCCTCATCAGAAGAAATCTCTAGAAAATCCCTGTGGATAGGTGCTAGTGAATAGCAGATATTGCTGGCAGAGCAGTGGGTAAAAAACTCAAGTTCTAGTCTTTTCCCCCACCTGCCCTCCAGTTCTGACCCTGTGACCTGCCATAGCCAGCAAAGTGAATCTCTTTACCTCTCCCAGGGTAGATGTGCCATAACTCCAAGGCCAGGTCCAACGGCTCCAGGAGTTATCCTGTGCTAACTGCACTAAAACCTCTCTACTTCCACCTGGACACATTTGCTGTGATTGTTGGCAATATCCCTTTAGCCAGACTGATCTTGCTGTATGATGATTTGTTTGGGACAGAGATCAGCTCTCCCTGTGTGCTCATAGACTGAGAGCAGCTGGGTCCTACCTTGTTCTTTGGAAACAGCTGCAAGAGGAGCAGGCAGTACATGCAAAGCAAGTGATATCTGGATACTGTACAATGCTGCCACATACAGTATTCTGTGATAGTCACCTTTGTTTTTAGCACCAAAAAAAAAATATGCAGTGTATTCTGGAGAGGAAAATCCATCAATAACACCACCAGTTTTATCCAAAAGTTCTTTTTTTGGGCTAAAGCAGCTTAAATTTGTACCAAGTCTCAAAAGCCCAGTTTAAAGAAGAATTTTTTCCTGAGGAAATATGACAGATAGATTGTGTTTTTCAAAGCCTGTTAAGAGTAAATTATGGCTTTATACTCATTTCCCAGCAGTGCTAGGAATGCAAATGAGAAAAAGAAGAGTCAGTTGACATCCTGTTACTGCTGGATAAGTCTTCTTACCCATCCAAACCACAGCAGTCATGGCACAGTTACCTCCAATACCTCATTTTCATTCAGGACCAGTCCTTGTTAATTCTCCAAAAGCCAGGATTGCAGGCAAGGGGACTTCCCTTATGATGCAAAGCCTCACCTGCTTTTCACAGGAATCTGGAGCACACTGGCTTCTACAAACACACCAATTCCTCTTGCTAATTCTGTAGGAATTATTCTAGGAAAGGGCTCAAAGTGTGACATGGTTTGAGAGCAAAGTGGGTTCTTCTGTGTTCTCTGTCAGACACAAAACTACTCACACATCAAAGACTCATTCTCCTGAAATGAGCAGCACCCCAGCTGTGAGGCCAAACTTCCAGTTGATATCTAACATTAGCAGAACCACATTAATGACTCAAGCATGCAAAGAAAAACTGCA
Source organism: Illadopsis cleaveri (assembly GCA_013399915.1). NCBI lineage: Eukaryota > Metazoa > Chordata > Aves > Passeriformes > Timaliidae > Illadopsis > Illadopsis cleaveri. Next base: position 230,009 of record VXBB01008837.1, on the reverse strand, counting down.
TCTTGAGGATGAAGAACTGCAAAGGTATTAAACATCTCCTCCATGGTGCCTGTAGCAAGGGCCCACACCCACAGCAGTGTTTGTTCTTAATCTCTGACTGCTATTTCTGTCACTCATAAATCATTCTTCAATTATGAACAGTTTTAATTAATAATATATCCCCTGTGCCTATGCCCTGGGCCATTTCCACTAACACTATTAAACCACAATGTCTCATGTGCCAACTAAAAGCAGCAACAGCTTTTTTTGCAGGTCTGTGAGTAGTTTGTACTGTTTCAAGAGCACAGCTGCAGGTAAGCACCTGATCACCCCTCCCAACAGTGGGCACACAGGGGAATCACCTCAGCAAGAACATCCCATCCGAAGCTGGTAGGACAAAAGGGTTGTGAAGCGTGACAGCAAAACAGCACTAAAAAAATCTCTGTCCCACACATTTAGCCAGCCAGTCACCAAATTAACACTCAACTTTCTCAGCTCCTCACCCTGGGCATCCTTCCCCACAGAGCTCCCCAGTCTGTATCCCTGCCTTTTGAAGTGGGACCTCGACTGGCTCTGTCTCGTGTTTTCAGAACTGGGAGACCAGCCCCTAAAAAAGCTGCTTTCTGCAGGAATCCACATCCATTCTCTCCATCCCTTTTCTCACTGCCTTAGGTTCAAACAGAGCTCAAGTCCCAAGAGTTTACCTCCATTTCCTGTCTTACAGCTCCAGCTCAGCATTGTTACACAACACTGTGTTTCTCCTAACAAAGAGATTCAAGCTCCATGCCGCCAGCTCAGACATTCAGACACTGGTGTATCTTCAGATAAGAGAATGACTGTGGGGGCCCTGAATCACACAGCAATTTCTTCTTGCAAGCCCCGTTCAAGCACCTGAGGGTCTCCTCTTGCAGGGACACAACAAGCTCTGTTCTCTGTCACCTTCAAACAAGCAGCTTCTGCATTACTCTTAAACTGACACTTGAGTGGAGCTAATGAAGCATTAGAGTGGCAGTTGCTCTTTGATATTTTTAAAGAAATATTTACACTCCAAGGGTTTAACCATGCCCTATGAGATGACTCAGAGGCAGTAACAATGCTGCTTTGTACAAGACGAAGTGAATCAATGTGTCCCAGATCTCACACAGCAAAGCTGTCAACCTAGGAACAACTTTAGTTGGAAGTTTAAAACGGAGTTAGTCTACTATTTTCTATTATTTACATTCAATGGCTCTGCATAATCCCTTGAAAAACAGTGGAATAAACACTTCCAAACAAAACATACTGTGCCTCTGCCATCATATATCAAGCCATGCCAGACATTCCAGCCCTCACCCCATCTCCCCAAATCACTCCTTTGCTCCACAAGACCCTTCTCTTGCCCCATGGGCTGCCCCTACCTACACTTGCCATACCCAAAATATGGTATTTTGTAATCCATGTGTGGCTCAGTTGGTTATTTAAGGGCTCTTTGCTTTCTCATGTCTTACTCACTTGAAGCAGAACCAACCAAGCCCCTGCCTGATGCTCCCAGTACACCCTGTCCAGCTGTGAGGGCTGCCAGAAGCAGCTTAAGCAGAGTTTAACTACAGTGGCCACAGCAGGCTAAAACCCACCAAAACTGCAGTAACATAAACATTTTACTGCTCACCAATGCACCGGGTGAGAACACAATTTCTCAGCGAGCACCACACCTTCCCCTGGCCCATCAGAGTGATCAGGCAGCCCAGCCTGCCCTCTAGTTTGTCACGCTGCTCTAGCAGCACAGCAAAACCACAGTGTCTGGCCTGCAATCAGCCTGAAAGTGAAAACAGCACAGGAGCTTGGGCCTTCTGGAGGGTAGGGTTGTTGTTTCTGTGTTTGGCTGTTTTCTTGGGGTTTTGTTTTGTTTTTGTAATGTTGAGTGTTATTTTACTAGGCCCTTTCTTAGAATGCAAGAAACAGGTAGGCAATGTTTTATTTTGTTTCAAATGTACTATAAAGACTGTTTCAAGTTCATATACCTTATACTGCTGAGACATTACAGTTGCCTGCACATACAGCAGAGGCCAAACTGGTCAGATTTTTTTTAACTAAACCGGAATAATAAGGAATTGTTTTCCGGTTATTCCTAGGAAATTAACTTTGTGTCTAGGGATTCTGCTACATGAAACATAAACCAGACAGAGCACAGGATCCAGCTAATAGAGCATAGCAGGTGTGTTCCCCTTGGAGTCAGCATCTTAGACTTGTGTAACATTCATTTTTTCTGCCACTGTCTCCTAGTACCAAATCAACTTCTTTATTTCATGTGTAACTCTTCATTTATTCTCCACTGTGAATGGATTAAAAAAAAGAAAGCTAAGCTATACAGGCTTAGCTATATTTGGACTATAAATTTGCTTTAAGCTGTACTCTATATGTGGAATATTAAAAACATTATTCAAAAAATGTTCAGCACACGTTGTTGACTGGATCTTCTGTTGGGGGTAGGTCTTTATTAAAAGGCAGTATTTGTTCCACAACGTACACTTCACATACTGCAGAAGAGGACGCCAATATGCCTATGAACAAACTAAATTTGCACTTTATATACTCTGAGAAGATTCTCCAGTTTGTCATCAGCAATCTGACAATGGGGCTCTGGATGAGAAAAGGTAACACGGCAGGAACCAAGTGTAAAAATGGATTTGCATTCGTGTACCATGGTGCATTTGCTTGTGCACATCTGGGACTGGGGTGGACAAAACAGGAATGAGGCTTGGGGACATAATTCTCAAGCCACTGGGCACAGATAACCAATTTTTGCCTCATTCATATGGAAGTTTTACCACAGACACATGCAGCACCAAAACCATGCCAAGCCCCACATTAAGCAAAAAACTTCCAAGAAAGGCTAAACTAAGACAATAAACTGGAAAATTCAAATTAACAGAATGACCTCAAGCACAGCAGCTTAACAGCCATCACCAGGGTGAAGAAAGTTTGTCTTGCTGGAACTTTAGGAAAAATGTTTTAGCCAGAGATTAAAAAGCTTGCTAACAACAGCAAAGCAGTGGAATGAAATTCATGGTATCTTACAACACAAAAATCTCACTAAGGTTTGACTATGCACAACCAAGGAAAAAAGAAAACAATCAACATATTGTATCATTTCACAGTGTACAAGTAAGTAGTCATGAAGAGAAGCCAGTATTCCATGTGGTCATTTTTGTGTCCTCTGCTTCATAAAGGACACAATTTGCATACAACTACAGCTTCTTTTCTCTTGCTCCTTCCCCTACCAGCTATTACAGCAGCTTATGACTGTTACTGACACTGCTTTGCCATAGGAAATCCAACTTTAGCAAATGCCAAGGAGATACAAACCTGTCTAAAGACGTACAAAAAAATATGCTATGCCCTTTCCTTTGCATTATCAGGATAAACTGCAGAAGAGGAGAAAGATGAGCAATATGTAATACCACAGTCCTCCCAAAAGGAAATTAAAGGTTGAATTCTACACTGCAATAAAAAAATATAATGGAAAAAAAAAATTGTACTTCACATTAGAAAGACATCACCTGAGTTTCTAAACAATTCTGGTTTTGAAATCACTTCTAAACACAGAAATAGATTAATTACACCTATTCCACTGTGTTGGTTTGGGCTGGGATAGAGGTAATTTTCTTCATAATAGCTACCCTGGGGCTAGAGTTTGAATTTGTACTGAAAACCAACACACTTATGTGTGCANAACTTCAGCAAACGCCAAGAAGATATCTGTCTAAAGACATACAAAAAATATGCTATGCCCTTTCCTTTGCATTATCAGGATAAACTGCAGAAGAGGAGAAAGATGAGCAATATGTAATACCACAGTCCTCCCAAAAGGAAATTAAAGATTGAATTTTACACTGCAATTAAAAAATATAATGGAAAAAAAAAATTGTACTTCACATTAGAAAGACATCACCTGAGTTTCTAAACAATTCTGGTTTTGAAATCACTTCTAAACACAGAAATAGATTAATTACACCTATTCCACTGTGTTGGTTTGGGCTGGGATGGAGGTAATTTTCTTCATAATAGCTACCATGGGGCTAGAGTTTGAATTTGTACTGAAAACCAACACACTTATGTGTGCAGCTTTTGCTTTACCTATTAAACTGTCTTTATCTTGACCCACGAATTTTCTCACTTTGCTTTTCTGATTCATCCATTCATCCCACTGAGGGGTCACAGTGACTGAGCAGCTGCATGGAGCTCAATTGCTGGCTGGGGTTAAACCACAACACACATAAATCAGGAAACTATTCACAGCAAAGTGAAATTCCATCTTTTCCACTGTAGCTGGATAGTAAGTAATGTAGCTTTTTTAAGCAGCAATTTAATTGCTTCACGCCAATATTATTTTCAGAGCAGGCCAGAAAAATACTAGACATTGCAAAAGTAGCTACAGGAGTTTTCAAAAGTATGTAATTATTCCACTTTAATGGCAAGTGAAGGCCTCCTCAGCTCAACATAGCAGAAGCTGGCTAAAGAACAACTTCCATCACCATCACAGAAAACACCAGTACACAGTCAAGATGAGCACAAGTCTTATTTTAACCACAACTGAGGCATCAGCCTCTTCTTTGTGCATGTGCATTACACTTTGGAAGAATGTTTTTCCTTCAGCTCATTAAAAAAAATCTGCTTTGCAGTCTGTGGCCATCAGACAGGGATGATCTTTGTGTTTTAGTCCTGTTTGCCTTCTCGCCACTGCCGGGACCCCTCGGTCCAGGCCACATAAACAAAGAGAGCAAGCACCACATGGACAGTGACCACAGCAACTATGGCAGCATAGAAATAGCTGTCTCTGTCAGACATCCCCAAGGAACCTGAGAAAACAAGGAAAGTAAAGCATGTTAGTTAGGAGCTAGGAACTCTGACACGGCAAGTCACAATTCTCCCTAAAGACCGAGGTTACATTTACTCCTCTATCAAAAGTCTGAGCTCAAAATGATTCACAGGAAAGAATTCACTGTGATAAAGCCCTTGCAACTATTTCTGGAACAAAGCAACACTGCAGTATTCAATATTTAAGATAAAATACCCTAGATTTGATGTCAACAGCATATGCCTTCTCCCTTCTTCCTCCCCACTTCTGAAGGAGATAACTTCCTAAGACTGCAGGATGTAAGTATTGAAGCCTTGCAGAATCAGGACTACAACATGCCTGCTTTTGGAGTGCAGACCACAATGCAGGGAAGGATACACTGACAATTTATATAATTTTCTGTTCTCATTAGACATTACAGGACCTTTTGTCTATTTACAGAAGCAACTATTCAAACAAGAAGAACAAAGATATTATTAGAGGATTGTGCTTTTCCTCTGTTTTTGTGATAATAATGCTAATTGGCAGAAACAGAATTACCTTCAAATACATAAGCCTTTGATGAAAAATATAGCCCAACAGGTAATGTAATCATTAGAGCTGTGAAGAACAGAAGCGTTCTTAAAGTTGATGTTAATGAACCCTCATTTCTGAAATAAATAAGAGAAGTTACACACAAAAGAAAGTCACAACATATATGCCTGAAACAGGACAAGAACTTGTTCCAAATAGAAGCTGATTACTTTTCAAGAACTGAGTAAGTGTATTGTTTGGAAGCAATAAAGACTTGAAGTATGCATTTGTAGGCTGCAATAAAAATGAGAGTATTGAAAACAATGTAATGATTCTGCCAGTCTAAGCTAACAAGCAAAATTAAAAAAAAAATCTTTAGGCCTTTCCCTGTTACTGTTTTGCAAGCATTATAACATAAGAGGGTTATAATGTTTATCAGTGCATTACTGCATAATTATTAAATATCTAATATTAGTTACACATGCACATGTCATATGACAGTATTCTGCATTAAAACTTCCCAAGTTCCTTTTTTTTTTTTTTAAAGTAACTACAAGTCCAGGAAAATGACAAATCCTACAGGCTGGGACAGAAAGGGAAGTACACCAAATAAATTTAACAGCTTACTACTCCAAGTTCCTTTTTATTAGGTCTTCTTCCTCTATTTAAAAATAAGTTCTCACTTTTTAACTAAGAAAGCTGGAAAAAGTGTAGTAACAGTCAGAACATAGAGCCACTACACCAAAACTTCACCTTCACAGACCTAAACCTAAAAGACTTTTAACAAGACAGGGCTTGTGAAGGTTTATGCACTTGGTAGGGTCTCCCTGAAGGTGACCTGCTAGAACTGGTGTTGTGTTTACAAAACACCACACACAGCCTGGTTCTGTGCGTGTTTCCACCAGTCCTCACTGACTCTGCCCGGCTGACTACATTATTTAATGCTAAAATAAACATGGAAGCCAGGCAATACCCCTCTGACTTTCAAAGACTGCCTGATTCAAAGGCATTAAGTCCTTAGGGCGTTGAAACGCCAATATGTATGGTTTTTCTTTGAAAAAAAAAAAAGTGGAAATACGGGATAAAAATGGTCTCATCCTCTGACAATTATGTGCAGCCATGCACAGCTTCCACACTGCAGCCAACAGCACTTCGGGCTGCTCATGTACTGCCATGCATTTAGGCAGCACATTAGGTAGCCTAAAAAAAGAAAAAATCCGAGTTCTTTTCCTTTACAAGCGTTTGCTTGAAAGACTGTCAGGGTGGAGGACATAACTGCACTCAAAATTGCCCTGCAGAAATCAGAAACCATTCTATCGACACTTACCCACGGAAGAGTAAGATGACCTCCAGCTTATTACCAAAGTTAAAAACTCCACTGCTGACAAATACTTTTCTTACACTGACATACTCTCATGGCTTCCCTACGCAGCAAAAACAAACATTCGTGTATAAGCTCAGCCTAGCTCGGCACGTTTCCCCGACGGCCTGCAGCCTCCACGCCTGGGATTCGGGGCGGTCCGGGGTTATACAGAGTGACCAAAAAAACCCGGGGACCTTCTCCTCCACCCGCTCCGGCTCCTCCTGGCCCGAGGGTCTCCTCCTCCACCCATTCCTGCTCCTCCTGGCCCGAGGGTCTCCTCCTCCACCCGCTCCGGCTCCTCATGGCCCGACCTGCCGCTCCCCTCCCGCTCTTCCCCGGGTGCGCCGTGGCTGCAGCCGCATCGCGGGCTGACGGTGCCAGGCGCGCTCCCCGCGGCCCAGCGCGCAGCCCTCCCCGCACCCCACCGCCGGGCCCCACTCCTGCTTGCCCTCCCCGGGACTCACGGCCTGAACTCGGCCACCGGCACGGCGCTCACGGGCCCCAGCGCGCCCCGCTCCATCGCCGCCGCCGCCGCCTCGGGCCCGCCGGGAGCCGCCTCAGTGGGCCCGGAGGCGCGGGGGGCGGCGCCGCC
>VXBB01008837.1:202227-214066 GCA_013399915.1 Illadopsis cleaveri | reverse complement strand
GATTTGGGTTGTAGCTCTGCAAGATGTGAGAAATTTGTTTTTAGGCTCAGAGTGCTCAATCACAAACATCACAGTCACACAACACAGCCCAGCAGTCAGGTACCAACCCAACCAACCAACTCAGATCTGCTCAAGACTTTCCAAGGAGTGACTTTGGGCCAGAAATTTCCACCCTTGTATTCCTGTAGCCAGCACAAAGCACACAAGCTAGCATGCTCTAGCATGGCCGTGCTTGTGTGCAGACATTTGACCATGGAAAATGTTCAGGGAGATGGAATCACACAGATCCAAGAGTTAATCAACTGAAATTGTCCAACATTTTCAGTTCTGCTCCTGTGTACCACACAGAGTATCATGCATTGCTGTTCATTTGGTTGAGTTTAGGCAACCTGAGGAGTAACAGTCCCCAGGTTATTTGACACAAATAATCCCATTCTACAAAATGCTGTGAGTCAATGTGAAGATTTTCAGGCTGTCCCAAAGCTTGGAAAAGCTTCTTAGGCAAATTGCTTGGCTCCACTAAGATACACACTCCTGATTTGACTGAAGGATAGTGAACCAGTCATCCTCACTCTTGCTTTTTTAGAAAGAATATACTTAAAACCACACACATACACATGTATGTACCATACAGCTGTCATTAGCACCACAGTGATTAGCAGATATTCTTTGCAAGAAAAGAGCAGAATTCAGCCAGTTACATACACACCAACTTCCACATGCACATAAGACATTCCCCTTGAAGGGGAAATTATGGTACATGAGGTGAATAAATCATCCTGGGCATATTTGGGGATGTCCCACACTCCCTCACTACTCCCTCAGGAAACAGAATGTGGAGAAGCTAAAATAAATTGGAGAGATGAGCAGTAATTTATTTTCCCGTCTGGAAAAGATAATTTAACTACTCAATTAAACATTGCCTAAAGCCATACTATTAGAGTTGCATATTCCATCTGTAATACAGATGGATTTTGCTCTCTTATTACTGGTCTTCATGCTGTCTGGTACTTAAAAATTCTGGTTTAATTAGATGACACCTTCCACAAATGCTGAGCTATTGGCACATAATTCAAGCAGTGTCTAGGAATTTTTGCCATCCAAGAAACCTTCTGTAGGAATCTTATGTTCTCATATCTCTGGCACAACAGAGCAGGTTGCAAGCAATACTGAATGAAGTGATGATATATTATTTCTTGCTTTGTGTTATTTTGAAGCGCAGGGCTTCAGTCTGGGCTCTTTTCTTTCATTTTTCTGTAGTTGTCACCCAAGACCATCCACAAATCAGATGGGTTTACAATCTATTTTTCATTGATTTTTCTTAAGTGTTGATTCAATATTGAAATAGGCCATTTTAATACTGAATTAAGAAGTTACTATCCCCATTATGAGGAGATTTCATTCACTCTGGGCACTGCTACAAGTGGAGCATTTCAGGAGCCTGGAAATGCCTCCAACCTCCTTGTCAGATTTTGTTGTCCATCTTATTTTTGTAACTGTATTATATTCTTTACCTTAACAATGGCACCACCATTGGAAACACAGTATATTCTGATTTCTTTATATTCTACTACTGTCATGAGTCATAGAAGTCAGCCAAGGCAAAAAGGATGATGGAATGTGCAAAAACATCTGTTTAGGTTGTTTGAATGATTTTAGTTCAAATCTACTTCACTCCTCTGCTGCTTGCTTGGTAGCAGTGGTTAATGGAAGAGTTTGGGACAACTCACTCAGCCTTCAGACATCCTTGGGGATGGCAGGAGTGTTGATAACTCTTAGACAAACAACTGTTAATACCTTTTATGTTCACTGGACTCTGCAGGTTCCATGAAATCCCATGAAGACAACGCCAGGAGGCTGACCTCCTTCAAAAAGAGAGATAATTTTAAAAAATGAATTTAAAAAAATTTCCAAAAGATAATTCCTTCACTGTTGGATTTGTAACAGAAGCTCATCACATATATCAGATCCCTGGGTACATATGCAGATGTTTCAGCCATATGCAACAGCATATGGCACATTTCTCTCAATAACTAGTCTTTTTTTCCTCTGCAAGGCTATAAAAACAAACATGAAGTGTCTCAGCCAGCGTAGGACAGAGGGGGTGCCTCTGATGCCTTCATCTCCCCCTGTCAGGCCAACTTCCCTCCAGCCAAACAGGTTCAACTTCCTCTTGCTCTCCAGTCTACTTTCCAGTTATCCTGGCACAAGTCAAGCTCTACAGGTCACCCTCAACCTGTCCTGGTGGGTGGGGTTGCTCCTGCCCAGGTGCAGGACCTGCATTTCCCTTGGCTGAACATTGGGCAGCTCTCTGCCCATCTCCCCAGCCTGTTAAGGTCCCTCTGAAGGGCTGCACAGCCCTCTGGGGCATGGGCCACTCCTCACAGCTTGGTGTTGTCAGCAAAGCTGCTGAGGAAGCATCAACCCTTCATCCAATGGTTATCCACTGAAGGACAAGTTAAACAGCACCAGACACAGTACTGAACCTTGGGGGACACCACGAGTGACAGGCCCCCAATGGGATCCTGTGCCACTGATTATGACCCTCTGGGATCTGACATTCAGCCAGTTCTCATTCCATCTCACTGCCCACTCATCCTGAAAAGCAAGGGATTCCCCTTTGCCTTCTCACCACCTGCTGTGGGGTGGGTTTCTCCACCACAATGAGCTCAGCCATGTTGTTAGCAAAGGAAATTAGAGGTAGGCACCTTTTACCTTAGTCCAGCATCCTGGTGTTGGATCACAATGTTTGTTGCCTCTGGTGGGAGATCAATAGCAGCAAATGAAGTGCTGCTCAAGCTCTACTGATCAAACACCTCCCTCACCCAGATGTTCCAGCAGCAGCAGAGGCTGGTTGCAAATACCATTTCACCTCCTTCTGATGCCTTAAGCTTTAGCTTTCTTATTTTCAGATTCTGTGCTGCCTAGGGATGTAGTTCTGAGCCTCACATTGAGTGCCAGTGAGCTCTCTTCACAGAGCAGGGGGACAACACAAATCCTTTTCCTGCTGAGACCAAGGACAGCTTTCAGCCCAACAGGATAAACAATGCTGTACTGAAGAGGGAAAACAAGAAGAATGAGACCTCACAACCTGAAGCTGTAGTTGGACAATTGAACCCCAAAATGCAAATGGACCAAAACTTATAAAAATGTAAGATCTCGTGACCAGTCAGCCATTTTGTGACCATTTTGGGTCTACTTTGGGTGTAGCCCTGGTCAGGCTCCTGTCCTGCCCAAGGTGGATCCTGGAGGCCTTTCAATAAATCCCTACTTTATTCTCTGGCTCTGTCCAGTCTCTGTTTCAGGCCAGCCTTCCCAAGGCATCACTTCCCAGGCGCCCTTTAACAGAAGTGCACGTGTTGAGAGCCACCAGCTTAACGAGTCTCACCAAATGCCAGACATTTCTCCAGCCTGATTAGCAACGAGTTTTCGCATTTGTGAAAGTTATTTGTAGGGCAGAGGGGTTTTTTTTTCCTGGGTGCTGGAGGAAAAATTGCTAACTCAAATGGAATTCTCTACAAGCACTTTAGATTGAAAAGGTCATGGCTGTTAGAGTGAGCAAAATTTATTTCTTCTTGGTTGTAGCAGCCACAAACAGGGAAGGAGAAGCTTGGCAGTTCCAGCCTGACTTGCAATGATATAAAAACACCCATCTGCAGGATATATTAAGCTACTAAGTAAAAAACCAGATCAGTGTGCCTGCTGGTATAGAATTACAGAGAGATGCTCCAAATAATTACTAAGTCCCCAAAACAGGGAAATTCAGAGCAGCTGCTGGGATAGGGAAGGGCTTCATTCAACATAATGTAAGTGTGCACACATCCCACATATCAGAGAGGACGGAGGACCTTACAGCCAAAAGCCTCTAGCAGGAAGGTTCCTCCTTACTACAACAAAAACCCTGTGGTGACTTCAGGGAGCAGCAATTGAAGGGTCTGGAGCACAAACCTGATGAGGAACAGCTAAGAGAGAGGGGGGCTCAGAGGGACCTTATTTGTCTATGTAACTACCTGAAAGGAGGTTGTAGCCAGGCGATGGTTGGCCTCTTCTCCCAAATGACAAGCAATAGGACAAGAGGAAATGGCCTCTGGTTGTGCCATGGGAGGTTTAGATTGGATATTAGGAAAAATTTCTTCACCAAAAGGGTGGTAGAGCATTGGGACTGGCTGCTCAGGGCAGTGGTGGTGTCTCCATCTCTGAGGGGATTTAAAGGGTGTGTAGATGTGGCACTTGGGGATATGGGTTAGTGGTGGACTTGGCAGTGCCTGATCAGTGGTTGGACTCAACAGTTTTAAAGGTCTTTTCTGACCTAAATGATTCCCTAATTCTGAGCACGTGGATTCAGTCAGGTAATAGTGGGTGGCTTTGATGGATGTGCCAATCAAAAAGTGGATTCCGTTGAAATTAGAACCTTTCTGGATATTTTACTTCCCAAACCAGGTAAGAAATTTTACACTTTTCCCACCCCACAACACATATCAAAGCTCTGCCAATTATCCTGTGGTTTAGAGCTTCATTTCCTACTTTCTCTACACAACTTTCAACATCAACATTTCTCGTGATACAAATACAGTCTGCCAACCCCTTAAACACGGAATTATTATTTCCAGTAGAAACATGAATGCAGCATAAGTACAACAGTAAAAAAAAAAAAATCTATCTTTGAGGGTCTTAATCTCTGAAGTACTGTTTCTTTCACTGTGAGAACAAGGGGCGCTTTACTCACAGACAATTTTATTTCCCAAATTCCTGTCTGAAGCAGCAGTTATTAAAATAATGTGACTTTCTGGAGAGACATGGCTATTTCAGACCTCTGCTGGTAGTTTATTGAAGAAAATATTGGTGTTTACATATAAAAGCAAGTGTTTGTGAGGGAAAAGAAAATATTCAGATATGAAAGGATAAAACCTGTGTATTTTCAGGTTCTAAGTTCCTTGTCTAAATAGAGATTCTGCAGCTCAAAATGAATATGATTGTGAAGTCCTGAACCTCTGCTTGCTTTCTCTCTCTGAGCCCTGCAGGAGAAGGAGCTGTGGAGGTTGTGGAACTGTGAACAGCACTCTGCTCGTTCGAGAGCTGAGGAGGAACGCGCTTGGAAACTGGATATCTCCAACTGCTTCCCAACCCACCCTGCCCCATCTCCTCACAGGATTCAGCCTGGAAGGAGCACATCCTGCCTGGCTGAGCCTGCCATGACTCTTTTTGAGGGCCAGTTCCTGCTCTGAGTGCTCGTTGGAGTGATGGAGCTCCGGGGGTGCTGGCTCCAGGGCACACGCTGAGCTCTCAGGAGAAGCAGGGCTGCAATGCCAACCCTGTGCCTGGTCTAAAAGGATCATTTTATTATTTAAACTATTTATTTTGTTTATGACCTAGAAGCCTAGCAATTTACTGTGCTAGATGAATAATACCTTCTTCTATTAGAAAACAGAAAAAAACAAACCCCCAAACCCACATATTTCACTTTTCTCCTGAGTTCCTCTTGGCAGCTCTACAGCTGCTGCCTTAATGAACATATGTACTAGGGAAAATCAAGTTTATCTCCTTTTTTCCTCCTCAGGAAAAAAATCCCTCAATCCTGGGCCCAAATTCTGGCCACCTTGTGGGTACTTAACTTGAGGCAGGCCACCAAACCACTACCACCCTTCAGGCTGGGAGCCAGCATGCCATGGGAGAGAGGGTGATGTGAAGGGCAAAAGAGGCTGACAGGCATCCAGGGAAAACATCCAGTCCTCCAGGAGAGGATGACAGCAAATAGAGCAACAGCTGGCAAGAACAGACCAATAAAAATGTGGTGTTGGGGGATGAGACAGGAAAAGATGGATACAACAGTCTGTGTTTTCACAAGTTTGGCAGCTGAACCACATATTTCGGAAAAGATAAGAATACATCCAGGCTTGAGATGTCTCCCTGGGGATCTTATACCTGATGGAATGACAGCAAAGAACTCTTCTGGCTGGACTCTTCTGACCACAGTGACAGGAAAAAATTGAAATACGGGCAAAAAGTAAAGGCTTTTTGTTAATTTTTTTTACTGTGAGGGTAGTCAAACACAAGAATGAGGTTGCCCAGAGAAGTTGAGGACTCTCTGTTCTTGGAGATACTCAAAACACAAGCAGGACTGGCACTGGAGAGCTTGCTCTGGCTGGTTCTGCTGCTACCCCTGCTATCCCATGATGATAAATTAGACAAGAATAGCCAGCCTAAGATAAAACCCTTGCCTGGTGTGTATGTGCTGTACCACCTTTTGTCAGAGCATGGAGGGCACCCTTCACCTCAAAGAATAAGACAAAGAATAAATTTAGTGAAGGACATTATTTGCATACTAAAAAAAACCCACCCTTCCACATCTTCTGGGCATACTTTGTTCTTCTCAGTGAGAAAGACTTCAGAATAACCAGTGCAATCAGGGACCTGATTTCTTCAAACAAAACAGCTCAAATGAGTCATCCCATATTCCTGGCACAAACTGCTGCTAGCTCTTGGGTGTTAAGTGAGATGGGCAGGATATACCAGGCAGTAGCCTGACTGTACATGAATTGAGAGCTGGATTTGATCATGCCAATTACTTTCAGAGATTAGCCTTTGCAAACACACTTTCTACATGAATCAATGCCTAGCCCTGTTCAGGCACCCTTGTTCTCTCACCTTCTCTGTCACCTGCCACCCTGCAGCAAAGCAGCAAGGCCCCTCACATGCTGAGCTATTCCCCCACCTGCATTTTGGTTTCCACCTCTGTCTCTTTGCAAAACTAGTGCACAGCTCGTGCAGAGCTCCTATTTGCTTTTTCGTGCTGCTTGCTGGATTTCAACAAACTGAACCCAGAGTACACAAGGGTGAAATCCTCATTCCAGGCAGGACAGACTGATGACACATTTCTGTGCTTACCATCAACCCTGGCACACTGTTGGTGTAATAATTTGTCATTCTTGAACAAGAATAAAACAAGTCAATGACCCCTGTTTGACTCCAGATTGTTTTCTACATTGCCAAAACACACGGATTTAGAAAGATAATTACCCCAATACCTCTGGGTGACAATCTCAAATTAAACTACAAGAACACCGTGGTCCATCTATCTCTTTGCAGCTGAATTCACTCCAGATGAACACAGAACCAGAAAGGCAGATAACCAGGAAGCCTTTAAAGGCCTTGTGCCTCTCACTACAGAGAGAAAGGGCCGAGTAGTGCCTCCATTCTCACAGGCAGGGTGGGTGTGAAAGCCCCCAGAGCCTGCAGGGCCCTTGGAGCAGCTCCTAAGGATGTAGCCACCTTGTTGTTGTTGTTGTCATTCCTGTGCTCTCTTTTTATGATTTAATGTAACATAGCAGAGTTGGAATGTGGGTTACTGCAGAGATAAACCAGGCAATTCACTGTTGGACATTCAGCTAGAGGGGAAACTATTGAAAACCAACATAATTAACCAGTGGTGATCTCTGCCATAAGATCTGAGACCAAAAGCCAATTCAGGATTTCAGAGGAGGAAGAAATATTTCTCTGACTCACAGGCACAACATTTATCTGGGCTCTGAAAACATTTGAAGCCCTGTAAGCTTTATATTCCAAAAGAAGTATCTGCTTCCAAGTTGTGGAGCTGAAGAGGCCAAAAGGTGAGTCTGTCCCTCTGGTGAGCTGTGCTGGCAGGGGCAGGCCATGGAGCAGAGGGGTGACTCCAGGCACTGCTGGTGGCCAGCAGCTCACTGACCCTTCACACACTGCACCATGTTTTGTAGTCAGAACATCAGTGACATCAGTATTTCCCTACTAACCTTAGATAGATAAATAAAACTGTACCTTGCATTATTTTTCTCTAGGGTTTTTTGGCATCTCTTAGCTCAATTTTTTGTTTGTTTGTTTGTTTTGTTTTGTTGCTATACAGTGAAATTTTCTGCTTTCTTTCAGTGGCCTTAAAATTTAATTATTAAATTGGGGAAATGTTTTTACTTCTCTGTTAAATAATCGGCTTTCTTTGAACTGTGAGGCAATGCAGGAATGTCCTGTGGGGAACACCAACAGAGGATAGATCAGATGAATGCAACAGGGTGTAGTTTGGGGATTTTTTTCTGGGATTTGCCCACTGTCCTTTTCTGAGAGATAAGGACACTGGAGAGATCATTACTCCAGTGTCACGTGGGGTTGAGGGACCTTAATGTAACTATCCCTGGAAATGTTCAAAAAACATTTGGATTTGGCACCTTAGGACATGGTTTAGTGGTGAACATGCTGGTGAACATGCTGGGTTGATGGTTGGACTTGATGAATTTAAAGATCTTTTCCAATTTTAATGTATAAATGATCTGTGATTAGAAATGAGATCCACTTGCTCCTCTAGTAGAACATACTGTAAATGCCTTTATTATGGGTTCTAGCTATCTGCTTTGGTTTTGCCAGTTGCTTTGGTGATCAGTGAAACAAATGTGTGATCATCATGTTCAAATAAGCTGTCAGCAATTTAGCCCTGATTAAAAAATGCCTGTGTTGCAAAATCAGGCTATCACTGAACCTGCATCTCCTTTAGCTCTCAGAAACACAACCAGAAAGTGCCCAAACACAACTGCCCACAGAGAACTCCTTACCAATCCGGAAAGGATGAGCATCACCCTCTTGCCCTAGAGCCAGGCATTTAAGCAGCTACTGAACTTCAAATAAAATCCATAATGGCTTTTAAAATGTTGCTCCAATTAACGCTCAATTATCTGCCCTCCTCTGGGAGGTCAGATCTCGTGTTTATTTAACTCATTCCTTTTGTTTTTGAATGGGCTGGCAGTCTGAGGTTAGTGGGAATTGTGATTTGAGAAAGGGACAGAGCTGGAAGTACAAGCAGGCACCAGGGGTCCCCGGGAGGGGATGTCCCTCTGTGGCCACCAGTCCCCTGGAGGGATTTGGTCTCCTCACCTGGGGAAGCCCTGGCCAGGTCTGTGGTGCAGCCCTGGCTGCCACATCCAGGCACCGCAGGAAGGGCTGGGGAGAGGGAAAACTTCCTCTTGCCTTTGCATCCTTGAGCTGCCTTTTCTGAGAGCTGTGCAGGGGAGCCTCTCCCTCAGGCCAGGTGCTGGCCACGTCCCCTTGTCCCCTTCCTGGGGCTGTGGGAGGAGGTTCCTCGTGGTTTGCACTCATCCATTTGCTATCCTCACATCTCTGTGATCCTCAGCCAGACTCTTCCTCTCCTGGCACAACAGCAGAAGGCATCAGCTCATCTCTTGGGGTGCCAGCAGAGCAGCCCATGCCTGGGGCACATTCCCTTTGAAGGATGTTCTTGAACTCACAACAGAAGGGAAGGAGCTGAAACGCTGTGTTAAGCTGCTTGCTCTACCATCAATTCACATTAGATGTAGTCAAGCTATTGACTTAAAACCTCAATTCCCCTCTCATGAAAGAATGAAGGTGGAATTGGAAGAGGAAAAGAAATCTGCATTTTCATGAGTCAGTGCCCGTGATTTTTCGGCGTGCAGATGGAAATTGAGAGGAATGCAGTGCAGTAAACCAGGAGAGGAAACAGCCCAGTCGTGAAGCTGTCATCAGGAAAACCTCAGGCAAAAGCTGTACAGCCTCTACAAATCTGCTGTTGCCTCTCCAGTGAGAGGCAATGAAAAGAACAGCCCACGAAAAGACATCAAGGTGGTGACACAGAAGTAAAAATAAATCTGAAAGGCTGAGCTAGCTGAGGAAAGAGACCTCAGTTGTTCCTGTCAGTGAAGGCAGGAGTCTGCCTGCTCTTTGCCTGCTCTGGGTCTGTTGGGACCCTCAGAGGTCTGAGATGATGAAGTTTCCATGGATGCCTGTAACTGAATCCTTATTCCTCTTTTCTCCAGAATGTGGGTAGCTGTGACAGCATCTGGGGTATTAATCTTTGGGAAATTATCACCATGTAGCATTTGCAAAGTCCACCAGAGCTACCCATTCCCCTCAATAAGTACTCCTTAAAAAAACCCTTTAACCTCTATTCCTGTTTTATGTTACATCACTATTGATATATCTAAAATGTCTGCAGAATAACTGCTATCATTATTCCACATAGTGGTTATAGAACTTTATATTTGTTTAATATAAAACTAAAAAAGGTTCCAAGAATACCTGAGTGGAGATGTGTCACCTAGCAAACTGAGGTATGACTAAGATTTATTCAAATTGTATAAAGAAATAAAGTCAAGAAAGTAATCAAAAGGATATTTAGTGCAGTCTCAGATGATTAACCAGCATGTTCACAGAGCCAAACCTCTGTATGTGTCTTTTGCCGGTTCATTAATTTCTCTTGGCATGAGCTAATTTACAAACATTTAGCTGACCTTGACATTTGAGAAAAGTGAATTCTGACAACTCCTTTATTTCTATCAGGAAAAACTTATTTGTCAGGAAGCAGTTTGAAACAGGGATTCAAAAACTGTTGCTTTCCTCCTGCCTTGAAATGGAATTACAGAATAAAAGCGTGGCTGTCCTCTTACAGCACACACGGTACCAAAAAAATTTAAACTGCTGTGAATTAAAGGAACACCTAATGCAAGGGATTCAGATGGATTTATTTTATTTACTTGCAAGGACTTGTTAATTCAGAATGACTTCATTATGAAACTTCACAGTCAGCCACAGCACTGAGTAAGGAATTCTGAAAGTGCACAAGTAACTACTGTACACTTACAAACAGGCTCAGAACCTCTACCTGTGTTAATAAAAATGTTGATTGTACCCTGTGCTTGTAACTTACTGAAGTGGTATAATACTCATTCTTTTCCTTGGCTGAACGACACTTACTGCTGTTACAACTAGATCCACCACTTGAGCTTTCTTTCCACCCACAGTGGTGTAAGAAACCCACCAGAAATTATGAACTTGAATTAAAGCAGTTTAATCCAGCCTGGCTCACCCTGTTCTTAACATACATCATCTGCAAACGCTCAGCAGATGAAGCTTCATGAGAATGAATCCAAGCAAAAATTGTGCTTGAATCTATCTTGTATTCAATTTTGCCCTAGATCAAATCCTACTTCGCAGAAAACAGAATATTGGGTAGCCTTGAGCAATGCTTGGTAACATTCTTCAAACTTAGGGCTTAATGCAGGACAGCCTCCCTACCAACAAATGTGAGTTTTAAAGTGTTCTGCAAAATTAGGACCTAAATCCTACAGCTGTTCAGTTTCTGCTCACATCAGTTCACAGATCTATCTGATCATCATCCTTTAAATCATCTTGGATTACTTCTATTACTTTGATAATACAAAATTATCTTCTATTAGTTTCTCATAAATATAAATTGAATTAAAAAGCCAACCCCTTCATTTCACTTAAGGTTCCCCTGCTATTGCATTACGCTTGCCTATCTCATAATTCACAAAAAACCCAGACACTTATAAGCAAGAAAATTAATAATTAAGGACATACTAAATCATATATGCCAACTTAATAAACACATTAAAAACTAGAAAGCACATCTCATCTCGGTGTAACAACCCTATTAAAATTTCAAGGGCAGTTTGTGGTTGGAGGTGGTATTATTTCTACTTCAATGTCTGAGTTACCCATGGCTGGGCACTCTCCAGCCTGGACACTGAGGGGTTTTTTCCCCCTGGCCTCGAGGGGATGTAGAGAAAACGTAGGTGATGTGCAGAGAGGGAGAGAGGAGAGTGGGGCTTGATGCCTGTCCTGGGGTGACTTTATGATATTTGTATCCCCAGTTGCCTGTTTTGTTTATGCTGGACATTGAGTTCTGCACCTGATGCCTTGGGAGGGCTGACCTGAAACAGAGACTGGACAGAGCCAGAGAATAAAGTAGGGATTTATTGAAAGACCTTTAGGGTACGCCTTGGGCAGGACAAGAGCCTGGCCAGGGCTACACCCAAGGTAGACC
>VXBB01008837.1:190216-202157 GCA_013399915.1 Illadopsis cleaveri | reverse complement strand
AATGGTCACAAAATGGCCGACTGGTCATGAGGTCTGACACTTCTATAAGTTTTGTTCCATTTGCATATTGGGGTTTAATTGTCCAATTACAGCTTCAGGTTGTGAAGTCTCATCTTTCTTGTTTTCTCCCTTCGGCCCACCCTTGTTTGTGCTGTCGGGCCTGAAAACTTGTACCAGTTTTCCTTGGTGTCCAGCAGGAAAGGGATTTGTTTTGTCTCCCTACTCTGTGAAGAGCTGAGTGACACGGAATGTGAGGCTCAGAACTGCACTGCTAAAACTTAAGGCATCGCACCTTTAAGGCTGGTTCAGAGAATGAAGGGAGAGAAGAAGTGTGCAGTTTCTTTTCAGAAACTGCACTTGCTGCCCCTCATCTTTCTCACAGACAGTGAAAATCTCTATGGGCTCCAAAAGTTAGATGCATGCAATAGGCTTCTTTGTCACTGCCATAATAAATTACAGACTGTGTTCTTCTTGCACTGATGAAGAGGATTTCTTTTTTAATTTATTACTTTTGGACATTTTTATTTTGCTGTAACAAATCACTCCAAGGCAGGCATGGTAAAGATGATCTGCTGGGCAATTTCTGCCTTTCATAGGACTGTTTGGGACAGCTTTGAACAGGACTCTCCAGTTCAGTATGATCAAGCATTCAGACCAAATTTAAAGATGAATTGTTTTGATATCATACTTAAGCCTGTTGAAGAAAGCTTGCTATAAAAAAAGATTGACTGATGCGATCACACCGAGGCAGCACCACCATGGTCCTACTTAGCAGTACAGGTACAGTTCCAGTAGACACAAGAAGGGACAGAAAATTAGATTTATGGGATAAACCTTGTTTGCTACCTCAGTTCTCACCATGACAACCCTCCTGGCCTCCACCCCAAGCCCCCTTTGGAAAGGAACCTGGGCCATACATGCCCAGCGTCTTCTCCCCATTTCAGAAACACTGTTTGGGGAAAATCCAACCAAAAAAGCCCAGAGAAAGCCAGATGGGAACCCTGCCTGATTGCACAGGACAGCCATCCTCAACAGAATCTCCTCTTGCACATTCATCTCTCATAAGCCCTTTTCATGAGCAGATGGAAAATGAGAAAGATAGCCAAGTGCAGCTTTGACAGCACAAGAGCTTATTAGGAATGATGGGGAGGTTACAAAGAGAATCACCTTATTAGAAAGAAAGTACAAGTCCTTTTGGGAGCCTGGCACTGCTCCTAATTCACCAGCACATTTTCTCTTTCTAAAGCAAAGCTACCCCAGCACTCCTCAGGGAGACACAGTGAGCAGCAACAGCAAATTCTGCTGCATTCATTGCCTCAAGGTGGGGAATGAGCACCTCATCCTGAGGCTGGCACTGCATTAGGTGAATGAATCTCTGGATAAACTGCAACCTGACCTAGAAAACACCTGCTCCAGGGACCACAACAGCAGCAAATAGGGGACAGGAGGGATGGGAAGATCCCTGTGCCCTGTCCTCACTGTGTGTGGTTGGGGAAGCACCAAGTCCAACCCCTCACACAGTGCTGCAGCCCCAGCAGCAGAAATGGGAGCATAAATAGCATCATGGCAGGCTGGGGGAAAAGGGCATAAACTGTTTGATACTTCCCCACAGACCAGCTTGGATTACTAACACGATCTCCAGAACATTTTTTAAATGAGTCGAAGCAACCTTACATCTGGACAGGGTGAGAAAGAGGAATGTTCCTCAGCACCCAAGGCCAAGCCTGTCTATGCCTGGCTGCTGATCCCTACCTCCTACTCTCCCTCCATGCCTGGGATGCCTACATTGCTGATGGCAATCCTCAGACTTTCCAAAATGAGACCCAGCCAAGCACATTTCCACTGCCTGGCCACCAGTGAGGGTTCACTCTTCAGCCTGCACAGTGCCAAAATCCAACAGGCCTGCCAAGAAATTTCTCACTTCCCAGAAATTTCAAAGCACTTTAATTAAATTCTGCAAAAAAAAGTGCCTTGGAAATCCTTTGTGGTACCCACGAACAGGATCAGTTTTAAAAGGCTGCTATTTTATCTCCTCATTTGCCTGCATTTTTGCTAGCCAGAGCTGGACACGTTAATTCCATATCTGCTCCCAGCCAAGGTCATGCAGCCCAATGATTTAGCAGGGCTTTGATTTCTGGTGCTGTAACACCTCAACCATTTCATCAGCTGCTCTTCAATAACTTTTATCTTTTCCTCACAAATCTACACTGGGTTTTATGATTTCTTTCTAGTCTCATAAGCTGCCACAGGCTAAACGCCTTCCACTCGGAATCAGGCTGTAGATCACACAGCAGAGTTCCCAGCAGTTATCAGGTAATGCACTTGATCACCTGGATGCTGCTCTAACATATGCTTTCCAACAGATTAGCCACCATAAATTTTAATCACTTGGAGTTACAGTTGTGTGAAGTTGGCCTTGAGCTGTGGCTGTGCCCTGGGATGTCTTAAGGCAGTGTTTGAATGGTGTGCAGGTTTCAGGAGGAGCCTTTTGGAAACACAGGAGTTACAGCCTTTATCTAAACTCAAAGACGCAATTTCCCAGGTAGGGAGGGGAGGGGCAGGGAGGGGATTTGCCCTATAAAATGCAGATGGAAAAGCATGTGATGCAAACCAGCTCAGCACACAGTGCCTTGGTGCCAAGTGGCACACACCAGGCAAAGGGATTGAGAGTTTAGTCCTGTCCAGCCATAAGACTCCAGCCTGTTCCAAAACTAATTTACAGGTTTTAATCAAATGAAGAAGCTCCATTTCATTCAGGCCTTGCCTCAACCACTGCAGTAAATTAACACGTTGGGTTTTTTAAAAACACACAAATCATACATTCCAGTTAAAGGGTGCTTGGGATTGTTCCAGGGGCTTCTGTTGGGTGTTGCTCAGGTGAGGAATCTCTCTCAACACCAGAACATTGATCCTTGAAGCCCCAGAACCCAACAGCTGGGTCCCTGCCCAGGTACCAGGACCTGACCTTTCCATAGGAGCACTGCCAACAGGATCCTGAGAAGATCCATAGGTGTAGGCTGTGCAAACACTTCCAGCCCCTGTGCAGCTGCCAGAAGCAGCATTACTCACCCTCTGGTTAAATTACAATATTGCTTTACCTCACAGGACTGTTTGAGAGCTCACAGGAACCTTTGGCAGATGGCCACTTTGCATTTCTTCAGTGCCCTAACCATGAAATCCGTCTGTTTGCTCTTGCTTCAGGCATAATCTCAGCAGTTTTAATCTCTGTTCTTCTCTCTGGCATTTACACAAACACACTTTCAAAAAACATCAGAGTTTAGTCTCAGGACATTATATTCAGAGCTTTCACTTCAGTAGGAAGAACTATAACTTCAAGAATATAGAGACCAGTAAACCTCCAAGGACCCAATATCACATTAATATTAACGGCTACATAAACATTACATTGCTCTCAAGTTACCTGGAAGCATCTTAAAACCTGGTGTCCTTTATGAGGTGTGCTCTTTTACTAACTGTGCCACAGCCAACTGGGTTTTTGGGCCTTTTCTCAACTGTGCCACAGCCCACTGGATTTTTGGGCCTTTTACTAACTGTGCCACAGCCCACTGGATTTTTGGGCCTTTTACTAACTGTGCCACAGTCCACTGGATTTTTGGGCCTTTCCCAACCCTCTGCCAGGAAAAAAAGTCCTGGCAAGGGAAAGCAAAGTTTGGATGGGATGTTTGGTAGCACAGCAGGAGATGTCCAGGAGCACTCCTGGGACATCTTGAACTCAGCCCCTCAGATCAAGAGGTTGATCTTTCAAATACCCTTTGAGCTGCAGAGAGGAAAGTTTCCAGGCTTGAGAGTAACTGGAGGTGAGTCATTAATCAAGTCCAGAAAAGGTCAGAATGCCCCAAATCTTCTTCAACAGCAAAGTGCAAAAAAATTCTGCATTCTGCAGAACAGTTGTGCGTGATTTTTATCAGGAAAGATCCCTTCCTATAAATTATTTAGACTTAGTCTTGCTGGGAAACTGAGCAGTAGAATCAATGGCAAGCACAGAGGAACAGGAATATTTTAGGCTCACGGGCCATGCTGCCCTTTTCCCGGCGTGTTTCACTGCTGAAGCTGTCAGGAGAGCCTGTCAAACAGCTGAGCACGCTGCTCAGGACTGTCTCCCTGCAAAAGCAGAGAGGAAATCCTGTAAATGAGATTTTAAGAGCAGTTGGAGTCAGACTGCAGCTGCTGAAACATTTTTCTGGCAACGTGACAGCTTCAATGAGTGTCAGGAGATGCACCCAGCCAGCACAGGAGCTCAGGCTGGGAGCTGGAAATGGAGGCCTGGCTACTGGGACAGGACAACAGGTTGTTCCTCTGGTTGCCAAACCACCCAGGAGCTTTTATGATGTGCCAAACAAAGCTTTTAGAGCTTCTCAGGGAACAAAATGGAAAAGGAACCTGGAAATTACTTCAAAAATCTTCCTTCCCAATGCAATCCACAGTAGGCCTGGCTACTCTAAAACAAGTCTGCTCAGATAAAATCCACACCTGCCTTTGCAGAACAAAAGCTCAGCCCACCTAGTTTACAAGCTGAGGGCTCAGGACAGATTTTCTTCAGGAAAAGCTGGGGGGGATGCTTTCAGCACCCAGGCTCCCTGGGAAGAAGAACAAGGTCTGCCCTGGGGCCCTGCTGCTCTCTGGATTTGGCACTCACTGATTTTTGACTCCCCAGAGTTGGCTGTAAGACAAGCACTGCTTTAATGGAACTTCTCCTGGCAACAGTGATTTGCCCTAAGCAGGGCAGTGGGATTAATAACCTTGCCTTGCTTCCTGAAAGGAGGAAAAACCACACACCTGAGGTGGACTTGGGTGACATGAAGAACATCAGGCAGGTTGAGAATGTCACATCCAAGCACTCCATAGTTTGGAGCAAGTGTGGAACATTACTGAAAGGAAATCTGGGTCCCAGCACCCAAAGCCAGGAGCCATGGGACCAGCTGTGCCTTCAGATACTTCTATTTTCCTTGCTTTGCTAACAGATGGTACCTCAGGCTCTTAAAATAAACAACATTTTGTTGCCTAAGCTACAAATGCTGGCATGAGCTTTCAGATAAAAAGAAAATACCCATGTATA
This sequence comes from Illadopsis cleaveri, assembly GCA_013399915.1. NCBI lineage: Eukaryota > Metazoa > Chordata > Aves > Passeriformes > Timaliidae > Illadopsis > Illadopsis cleaveri. Next base: position 197,080 of record VXBB01008837.1, on the reverse strand, counting down.
GGGCTGTGTTATGAGGATGCTTTTAAAGATGCTGGAGTTACCAGGGAAAGGAAGGGCTCCAAGTGTTACCATTCCATTGAGAGCAGCAGGGATTGCTGAATTGGGCTCTCTCATGTGACAAATGCTGAGCAGGGTTCCAGGAGCACATGGGGCTGCACTGAGCAGCCTGCTCACTGATGACAGACCCACCAGATCAGTGTGTGGGCACTGCCTCATTGCTGTTTTAGTCAATAAACCCCACCGGGCGAAATTACCAGCGTGTTTATTACAAATAATATTTGACAGGATGAAATTAGCACATGGATGCTCTTATGTTGGTTAATGAGGTCTGAAATCTAATCCTATAAATCATCAACAACTGCCAGCTGGTGACAGACAGATGAAAAGCAGAGGGGGTGGTTATAACACAGCCACATCACTGCAGTGACAAGGGTTTAAAATAGCAGCACACCTTTCTGCAGGACAGCACTGATTAGGAAACAATTGGATTTGTACCCTGGTTGCAGGGTTTCCCTTTCAAGCTGTGGGAGCACTTCAGGGCTGCTGAAGCAATTTAACCTTCCACTACATCCAGGTGCAGCCTGATGGGTCCTTCAGTCAGCTGTTGGCTGAGAAAGACCTGATCTTATTGTCCCTCCAACAAAGAAGTAGTTGCATCTGCTATGGTGGAACAGGCTACATCTGAGTTTACAGATCAAATGGAAAGAAAAGTGCCTGTGTGTTTTCCAACCGTGGCTGGTACCAGTGAAAATAAAGGCAAATTGTGGCCAGTCTGAAGCTGTTGAGCATTTATAAGAAGTGCATGCTCTAATTTGCAGTATTTAGCATGCAATAGAACCCCTCATTCTCATGATTTAGGAAGCAGCCAGGCTTTCTAAATATACATCCATTCTTACTTAAGGTCTACAATAAACACCACAGGAGTGAGTAAATTACTTTATTACTGCAATTTACATTTACTGCCCAGCATTTTTTATTTGGGAAGTAAATCTACTTTGAAAGGCCACCACAGGTAGGAGGAGAACAGGAAGCACAAGTGTGTGTGAGGCATCACAACCACTGCCCACTTCCCTGAATCACAGCTGCAAGCACATCTCTGCACACATTTCTGTTCATAGCTGGGCTTGTTTTTGGGCACACACATCTGCTTTAGTGCCCAATCCACAACAGGTTCAGTATTGGGAACAAATTCCAGGACTCTACTTATTTATTTACAACCTCCAATCATCACTGGGGTTGTATCTGTCTGGTCTAGCCAGCCCCTTCCCACCTGCCCTCCCTGGCAAGCATTGCAGTCTTTGCATAAAAGGTAAATAAGCACATCCTAACCTGTCCTATGGCTTAAACAAGCACTTTCCAGAAAAGCAGAATATTCTTCCCTGTGGGCTGGATTCTGGGAGAGAAGTATATTGTAAGCATTTAATACATGACTAAATACTGTCCAAAAATTATACCCCTAAATGTTCACTCACTGCTGCTTGCCCTGTGCTATAAAATATCCATACATGTTTAAGCTTTCTCCTATTTTGTATCCCACTACAATCTGCTGCATCACTGGGGGTTTCACTTTGATTTTAACAGTGCTCATTTGTCTTTCCCACCCATGCAAATGTGCTGCTAACACTTCACCTCACCCCTGTCGTTTCAGTGTTTAATAACATCCTACAGCAGCGTGAGATTTGCTGTGGAGAGGGAGCTGGAGGTGTTTATCCTGGAGAAAAGGAGGCTTGGGGGGGAACCTTTCTGCTCTCTACAACTGCCCAAAAGGATGGTGTAACAAGTGGGGGTGAGTCTCTTCTCACAAACAGCAAGAAGAAACAGCCTCAAGTTGTGGCAGGGAAGGTTTGGGTTGGATATTAGGAAGAAATTTTTTACAGAAAGGGTTGCAGAGCACTGGAACAAGCTGCTGAGGGCAGGGGTGGGGTCACCATCCCTGGAGGAGTTTAGAACACGTGTGGATGTTGTGCTTGGGGACAGGGTTTAGTGGTGGCCTTGGCAGTGCTGGGTTAATGTTTGGACTCGATGATCATTTCTAGTCTAAGTGAGTCTATGAGTTTTGACAATAACAACTGCAATATTTACATATTTCTTGTATTTCCCTCAGTTCTTTGGTATTTCAAGTCATGTCAGCCTCCCGTTGGGGATCAGAGTCTCTAGGCTGGATGCTGCAAGTGTTTCCCTTAGAATCAAACAGGAAATGTAGCAGAATATGTGTGAATTACTCATATTCACCAAGGAAATAACTGTGCTCTGAAAATTTGGGATGGAGAAGTACCTCATCTAATAAACAATATTCATTTCTGAAAAAAAAAAAAAAAAGAATAGCTCACTGATGCACTGCATTATTTTAGCATAAGGTTACATATGCTGTCCCCATTTTGTGAGAAAGAAATATAATTTCAGATCTCCAAGAACCAGCAGATTACAGTGACACCTGTGAATATTCCTCCTACTCAGTGAACTGGGAATTAGCTCAGAAAGAAACCAAACTTCACTCTGTGTGTAAGAGACGTTTTCTGGGTATTTTTTGAAGCATGCTTTCTTGAACACTGGAAAGATTTGTGGATGACTGTTATACTGCCCAGGGAAAAAAGGAGATTCATGGGAAGCCAGTATGAGAACCTGGAATACAGAATACAGAACCTGGAAATAGTCAATGGCAACATGAGAGGCAGAGCAGAAAGCTCCCTTACTTGGCATTAATAGGTATAAAGAAACTTAATTAGTACCAGCAGTTACAATAATCCTCAGAGGCTTTGACCCTGGAGCTGATCTTAACTGCTCAAGTGCTTATCACACACCAACAGGCAGGGACAAGCTGATCAGGCTTCTCACATGAACTACCACAGAGGAATGAGAAACCCAAGAAAAAGCCAAAAATATGTGACACATGTAAAGCCACAGGAGAGGTCAGCGGGTCAGCCCCAGCTGGTGCAACCCCCTGGGAAAGGATTGGTGTGGGAAAGGTTTGACAGAGAAAGTGTGTGTTCTGACAAGTTCACTTTGAGAGAACGTGGCTCTGGGGGATTTGGGACATAGGTAGGATCTAACTTAGGGAATGCCTGGAGTCCTCGTGGTGCATGAACTGTCAGCAGTGACAGGAAACAGCTTTGAAAAAGCTGGGCACTAATTCCAAGTATGAGGCACAGAGCAAAGAATGATCTGGGTACATGTCTTTTATGTTTGGCTATCAAACTGCCTTCCAACCACAAAGAGCAATAGATTTTGCTCAGTTGCTTGCTCTGCTGATAAAACCTTATCACTCCCAGCACACGAAGTGCAGTGATGGCTTTGCTGCTGCAGTCACCATCCTTTACAGCTGTACTTACATGCTGTAAGATTAACCTGCAAACATCCATTGTGAGCCTCTTAATGCAAACAACCCACTTTTTGTAGTCATTCCATGAAAAAGATCACGTTTGCCAAAGGATACAGGGCTTTAAAAGGCTGTCACATCTTGCAGTCCATGGATGCAATCAATGCATTTCTAAGTCTGCCTTGTCACAGGAAGCAGACACACCTCATGTCATTGAAAAAAATTCCAAAAAAACCCCCCACACCATTAAAAAAAACCAGCAGCCTGACTCTCTTAGTTTTAGAGGTAACAAAAATAGGAGAACTTTCCCTGATGGAAGACTGGGAAGGAGAACAATTCTGCTCAAATGATTGTTGCTGTGCACACAGTAAGGTTAATGAATGGCAACTGCACTCCTAATAAAGGTGTACCCTGACTTACTGAATGCAATGACTGCCTCTGCCAGCTGGGAAAAAGCAATTACTCAAACCAACTGATGAAAGGATATTCAAGCTGAATATTTAAGGAGTTTCAGAAGCTTATCAGGGATCTCAATTGTGTGACTTGTTTTCGAATTTCCTCTGTAAGTTATGTGTCAAAAAAAAAAAATGCAAATAAACAATGAGAAAGATATTGAAAATATGATTTCAGTCAGCAGGAAATGCAGTGGAAGATTATTTTCCCCTCTGTGAGTGCTGAGTGATGAGACAAATGCTCATTGCAAAGATGCAAAAGGCATTGTGCCCCAAAAGATGGAGCATGATTATCAGCTTAATGGGTTGTTTAACTTGATAAAGTGCCAGTTCCTAAATAAAAACTGTGCTTTAAATATTTAATCAAGTTTTGAACAGTCTTCCATTTTTTTTCCCTTGGGTAAAAACAGACACCAAAAAACTGCATTTTCCTTTAAGCATCCAAAAATACTGATACAGAATTAAGCAGGAGAAGGAAGATTTCGATAAATTTGAAACTATTTAGGTTCCTTCTAATCAAAGCAGTGAAGCTTCAGTGCAGATCCCAGCCCCTTGTCAAACACCAGCAGAGATTTGCCTGTGCCTTTTGACTTCCCAATGGTTTACACACCCACAAGTGGACACAAGGAGGGGGGATTTTCCCCTTCCATCCCCATGGCTGCAGTGCCTCACACCAAGCATCAGTGTGGTACCACTGCCACAGCCTGGAGTCCTCTCCCTGCACTTGCCCAGAGGATTGAGAGCCCTGGGGTGAGGCAGACAACAGAACATCAAACACACTGTGCATTATTAACCTCACCAGCAGGGACCCTTTGCCTCTCATCAAGCCTTTTGCTTTGCTGCCCTCTCCCTCCTCCCCATAATCAATATTTTAGTCACTTCCCACCTGCAGCCCCTGAGTAGTTCAGGACATCCCCTGGTTGTCTTCCCTTCTGCCACATGAACTTGAAAACCCTCTGTATTTCCATCAAAAGACAGAGCAAACGTGTAAAAGAACTAGAAAGGGGATGTCAAACAGCCCTGTTGGAACCCAGGCCAAGGCTACTGCTATTTTGCCACCTTGACTAAGACAAGGCAAAAGAAGGATGAAAATGGATTCTGAGGGCTCCTCTGAGCCAGAGGGATCCCCAGCCTGCTCCTGAAGGGACTAGGGTGCCCAGACACTGTGAGCAGTGAGCTGATGGCACAGGGATCCTGGAGGCTTTAGCTTTGAGCCCACAAGGGCTGGATCACCCACACTGACCTGCCCATACTCACAGTGTCACTGCTGTCCCCTGGCAGGCTCTGGCTGAGGACCAGGGCACATCAAAATAGCCCAGCTCCAAAAACCCAAGAGGCTTTTTTTCCTTTCCAAACACTCCCATGTGCCCTCTCCAGCTGTCACCTCCCATGAGAGAGAAAAGCTGTTGTCCCTTTCCTCACCAAGGCCACAGCACTGGACACTTTGAAAGGAGGAAATGCCTTTGTGGCCTGGGGTTTTATGTCCCAATGACAGATTGCTCCGAGTGCAGCAATTCAGCATCCCTGGCACATGGCTGCAGCCCCAGCCTGGTGGAACAGGGATGGGAACAGCCCCTTCAGCAGGCACAGGGCTCAGCTTCTTGTAGAAATGGGTCTCAGGCAGCTGGGAACAAATTAACATGCGAGTGAGTCTGTTTGGATAAGAGAAAAAGCAAAAACTCTGCACGGCAAGTGATCCCTCTTGGAGCAGCATTAAGGCCTGGCAGTTGTCCAAGTGGCACAGCAGCTCTGGAGCTGTGAGCACACACCACTGAGCTGCTGATGTGCAGAGGGCACCCCTTAACCATTTCCACCTTGAAAACTCTCTTGTGAAGTTTTTGAACTTGGGTTGTATTCGTACACTCCCCCAAACCAGCGGTGTACCCTTCAGCACAGCTATCAGTTCCAGGCTCTAAATAAATCTGGCATCTGTGTCACTTGCCAGCACTAACAACTTTTTTCAACTTGCCTGTTTTCCCTTATTTTTGGCACAGATGGCTGGGTGATAAAGTCTTGGATTCTTCCTGAAGTGACTGGTTTTGCACCCTTCATTGTTTTAGCTGTCAGAAGCTCCCTGTGTTTGGAACCACAAAACCCACTGCACCTCCAGCTATAGCTTAAACTTCCCTAAAAGCTCTCTTTTACAATCACTTTCTCACTAATGCCCTCACTGGATCAAACTTCAGACTCAACCTGATCCCACAGCCTGATCCCAAGCTGCACCACCTCCCAGAGCTGGATTTTCTCCTGGGACCATGTTTGAGCTTATTTAGCATCAAAAGTAAAAAAAATAATAGACAAAACCATCAAGAAATGCAAGACAAAATTAGCTAGGATAAAACCTGTGTGAGGGGTAGCATTATAAATGCCTAGGAATAATCACAGCCCACCCAAGACTATTTTCAAAGGAAAGTAGCTCAGCTTTGATGCCTTTGGAGTTGAAGGACTTTGGCTTTTTGCTTAAACTCCTTGCATTGTGTTTCATGTTTTCTCAGGGGAGAACATAGGCATCAGAAAAACACCCTTAAAGTAGGCTGCAGCTGAAGAAATGGCTTCATCTCTTGTGAAGAGATAAGAAGTGCTTTGCTTTTCAAGAGGTTGAAGTAAACAAAAATCAGCAATCAAGGGAAATCAAAGTGCCCAAAGAGTCTTTGCTTGCTGCTTGTCAGTGCTGAACAAATTCTGTTAAAACCAAAAAAACCAAGGCACAACCCCCAGAACCACAATAGATGTTCAGGCACTCAGGCTTCCCTGCCTGGCTACAAGAGGAAGAAGTGACACAGCAAGAAGAGGTGCTGAAGTGGACTTTTCTCCAGGAAAACAAAAACAAAAGCTCTGTGAGGGAGACATTGGAGACCTGCACCCTTTGAAGTGCAGTGGGAGCATTGCTTGTGCTCACATCCCTTCCCTGCTCTGCCAGCTCCTGCCTGTTTTGGGAAGGTGCCACAGGCAGAANCTGTGAGCTGTGGCCACTGCTCAACCCTCCTGTCCTCCCTCCCAGGTGCTGCTGGGGTCCTGCTCCCTGCCTTCCAGTGTCCCCGAGGAATGCTGCTTTTTTATCTTGTTTTCTGTTAGAGCCAGGATTAAATGCTCGAG
>VXBB01008837.1:164680-190079 GCA_013399915.1 Illadopsis cleaveri | reverse complement strand
CCCAATAACCAACCACTCGTGGCCCACAATGTGGATTTTTCTATCCAATTACAAAACACCACCCAGACCCATGAAGAAAAAGGTGAAAAAGGACTCAGCCTACGCCCCAAAATCTCCATCTTGCTTTATATATATTGCTATATTCTAAAACATTGAACACTAAGTTTTCCACCCTGTGATGTCACACACTTCTATTCAAACCCCACACCCACAATCCCAGTGCTGTCACTCAATTTTGGGAGCCTTTTCCATGGCCTCAGGTCATTGCAGTTTTCTTGAGAGTCAGTGCCTCTCAGCACAGAAAGCCTGAAATTCTCAGTGCCCAGGGGTCCAACAACTGAGCTCTCCCAGCCCCTCTGATCATCCCCCCAGCCCAGCCAGGGCCATGGCAGAGCCAAGGCTGGGNTGTGGATAAAGGAGGTAGTGAGAGATGCAAATAAATACCTAAAAAACTGCTGTGGGAAACCATTTCTCTTCCAGCCTGGTCTGGATCCCCAGGGCTTTGTTCCCTGCTCTGAGGGCTGGTGTTTGCCTCCANGTGCCTCAGAAACACTGGAACCCCCCCAAAATACCCAGAGGAACAAGGACATCCTCTTCCAGCATCCTGCCACTCTGCTGAGCTGGGAGGGGGTCAGAGAAGGGAAGCTCCTGCTGGGTTGTGGCACCTGTGATGTGACATGAATTAAAGGTGACCACTCTGCTGCCTCCCAGGGGTGCCACCACGGCCATCAGGGTTGTGCTGCTGCAGCCAGGAAGGCACTGAAACACTTCAGGCTCCTGCTCTGCAGTGAAATCTGTAAACCCAGTGACCTGACACTGCTTGACAGACAGAGGAGAAGACACCCAGCATATTGAGGCTGTTAGCAAGAGCCAGGGAACAACAAACAGTGTCGTGCTACGAAATTAAATTGAAATGCAATAGAAGTCTCACATGGGAAAATATGCAGATCAACCTGAACTTTGTCACTTTGCTGAATTCCAGCACGTTTGGTGACAGGGATTGCTTTTCAACTGGAAAGTAACAGATTTTTTCTCTCTGATGTTGCTGAAATCTGGACATAAAAAAGCAGTTTTCTTGGGAAGTGACAGTAGAAATACAATAGAACTTCTAGGGGATGTTGCTTCCTTTCATTCAAAGGGATATCAATTTTAAGGAGAACTGAAGTTTTAATCAAAGATCTTTCTTATGTTTGTCAAAAGCAGGGAAAAGTGACAACTGCTTGTTGGCTGTTGGCTCGTGCTGAGCCAACCCTTTGAATATTATTCCAGTTGATTAAATTTGCATTGCTAATAGGGGAAAAGCCATATGCCTTGCACACCTGTAGAATACAGCTCCAGGTTTTGAAAGGTTATTAATGCACCATTGTGCTCTGCAGAGGAAGGGTTTGATCAGAGCAGGCTCAGGAGCTGCTGGGGGTGCAGAGTCCCCTGTCCCTGCTCCACAAGTGTAGCAGCAGGGGAAGGGAAAAACCTGCCTCTTCCTAGGCAAAAACCCTCCAGCTTTAGCAGGGAAGTGTCTAGCAGGGCAGCATGAAGTCTTACTTGGAAAAAAGAAAAAAGAAAAAGAGCATGCAAGAGATTTAAATCTCACAGAATGGATTATAAAGATATTGGGGTTGGTGCTCTCTGTATGCCTTCAGCTGAATTTTAAATGTCTTGGGTAAAACTCAGGGGTTTCTTGTTTCCTGTTGTCCAGTTAAGAACTTTGTCATCACTAGAGATTGCTGAAATTATTGCTTTCTCCTTCAGGTCATATTCAAAAAATTAAACAGACTACTCCTACTCCCCTTAAGATGTTGCAGAGGGATTTTATCCTGATTAAAGCATTAAAAATTAATGCCACTCAGAACAAGTCCCTTTGGATTCTACAGACTGCAGCTCTTGCCTGTCTCTTCCAGGTATTTCAGTCGACATTATCTGTAATTAACATGACGAGTCTTAGCCCGTGGCTTTTTGTCAGAGGATTTTCAGCAGTGTAAATGGGAGCCAGCTCTGCCTACTGTGAAAACCTGCCCCAACTGCCAGGCAGATCCAGTCCTGTCCTCTTCCTGGCACACAGCTTTATTAGCACTGAAACAAACACTACGTTGAGAAAATTTAATGTGAGTTTCACTTTCCAGGCTCGGGATCCTGCCAGGAATCACTTCTCAACACTCACTTCCACCCCTGCCACATTCAGGATCAGAATTTGCTTTGCTTTTTCCACTTAAAAGCTGCTGTCTGGGGAGAGGACAGTGCATTCCAGGAAACTCAGCTGAGCTCACTCTGTGTTTGATACAGGTGGGAAAGTGTCTGGACTCAGGAGGAAAAATGACTGCCAGGAATTCCCATCCACCACCAAAAGAGCCCTGGGCATTATTACTTTCACCAGTTACCAACCCCATCAACCCAGCCTCAGTATTTGGGAATTACAAGTTTCACTTTCTCCCAAATTTCCTAAACTTTATTGGATTAACTGAGGAGCCTTTAAGGACAGTCAGACAGAAGGTTTTGGTTTAAAAAATGTGTCTGCATTAAGAGAGCTGCTTCCTATCATGATGCCTGGAATCACAGGTTGTCTTAAATAAAGGATTTTTTTTCAGAGCTAGCAAGAACATTACTGTGGTCAGTTTGTCAGAAACTTTTGTTTGGGTTCATTCACAATTTGCCTTTTTTTAATTGCAAAGTCATTTAGATTTGATAAAACTTGCTGTCAGTTTCCCAGAAATGTCTGAGGTGATAATTGCCATTTAAAAAATATTCTTCAGAAAATCTTTCATTTAAAAACTTATTTGTCAAACTATGAGGTGTTTTTAAAACCAAAACCTCTTTTTTTTTACGCTTCCAAACAAGAAATACCTGGGATAACAGACAGGGTGAAGGAGGCTGTGGTGGCATGAAATGGCCTCAAAAATTTCATGTTGTTGACTGACCTTACACAAGGCAGAAATGTCAGACCCTCAAAACTGGATTTGCCAAGAATTGAAACCACCCAAAGGAACTTTTACTGATGCCTTAATGCCCATGCAGGGTTCACTGTGACATCAGCCACGGTCAAGATGCTGCTGTTGGAAACCTGGTCCACCTGAAGTTCCAATGACTCCAGCACAAAGAAGATGCTTTCTCCTGGGCCACCCCGCCCCAGCAGGGCTCTTGATGCACAAGGTATCCCTGCTGCCTTTCCCAGAGCTGTAAAGGTGTGGTTGGAAAAGGCTGGTGCCAGCAAAGGGCAGCTCTGCTCAGTTTTAAGAAGAGCACAGATTCCTGTGGCAGGATTTTTCTAAGCTTCCAGCGTTTACTCCTTCCCAGAAAAGAGAACAACAACCAAGGAAAGCAACAGCTGCCACATAATTGCAATATCCCGAAAACAATCCGCTTCCTTTGGTAAAGGAACGTGTTTCTAACAAATGCACGGGGCTAAGATGGAAATTAAGCTGCAAGGTAACACAAATGTGCAAGGACTCCAAACAGTTCCCAGCAGAACAGCAGAAGCCTCTTCCAGGCTCAGCAGTGACATCCCCACATCTGGGGCAGCTCACTGAAAACACCCACGGGGCAGAGCAGAACCTGGGCTGGGGACAGGAGCAAAAACTCAGTGAAAGAGTTCAAAGCTCCAAGGTGAGCCAAGGAAACTTGTGTGGTGTGAGCTGGAGGAGCCACGGGCACAGCCAGCCTTGAGAGACAGCTAATAATGCACAAACACATCCTTTTAGGAACAAAGAGAACCCCTCCCCAGCCACCCTGAGCTCAAGGACGTGGTGTGTCAGCACACATAGCTCCACTCCCTGCTCTCTGACTGGGAAAGGGCCTTGAGTGCTCTGTTTAAATTTAATTCATAGACCAGGGACCCAAAGTTTCTTGAAAGAGCACACCAATAAATTAGCATCGAATTTTTGCTGCCTTGCCAAGGATTAGCAGTTTTAATCCATTTCAAGTATGAATTGGGAATTAGAAAATAGTGCTGAGATATTAATAACGAGTAGTTCAGTGTGTGCCCTTAATTTGCCTAAATTTAAAAGGGCTGGTAGGATTTTTTATGCAGTGGAGATAGAGCTGAGCAGATAGAATAAAAATGTCTTTAATGGCACAACACACACCTAGAGCTTTGGGGCTAAATCTCTGTTTTTCTATTGCTTTGTACACCAGATATTTGCTGGCTGCCTGAGGTCTTCTGCTAAATCATTCTGTCACTGAGTTACTGTGTCCAGCCATTCACCTCCTCTTTGCATCAGCAACTGGGAAGACAACTGAAGATGTGCTTGAGTAACCAGAATTTTCCTGTTAGAACCTGTAGTTTGGAGTGTCAGAGTCAGTCAGTGCTGATAAAGTGCCAATAAAGGATTTAAACAATCTATTTAATTTGTTTACACACCCACATCCTCTCTGGACACAGCACCTGCACACTCTGCAGCCTCCAGCCAAAGTGCTGCACTTCCAAAGCAAAACAGATGGGAGTGAAGAAGGTAAGACACACCAAAGGGCTTTTTAACTGATTGTCAGCATCTCAGGGATAAAATTTACATACCCCAAGGTGTTTGGAGGACTCCCACAAAGGCTGCTCTCCAGCACAGCCCCAAAAATCATCAATTTAATGGGTGTTAATGGGCTGGCGCCTTCAAAGGTTTTCAGTCAGAGCACATATTTCTTCTTTGACAAACCACTTTGATCATTTATGCTACTAGTTATTTTTAATTCAGAAATTGTCATATTAATTGTTTGAAATGTGCTGTACAGCAGGCCGTGGTGTTGCTGATTGCCTTCCCTAAACTCCTGCAAAACAAGTGTGAAAAGTTTGGTCCAGGCACGTAACAATGAAATGCAATTAATATAAATTGAGCTCTAAGCTCAGGTTCTGTTTCTCCTCCCAGATAACAGTAAATGCCATTAGGATAAGTTGTGCAAAGAAGTTGAGACAAGACTGTGATATTATCATAAATCACAGTGTCTTGGCATAAAATGCACCTCATTGACATGGCCCTTGCCATGACACAGGAAAACAGAGGTGCTCCATAACCAAGAAGAGATTGCACAGCTGAAGTGAGGAGAGCAGAGACCATGCCCATCAATAATTGCATTCCAGTAGCAGAAAACAATCCTCAGGCAGGATAACAGCAGGAATCTCATGTCACACATTCACTCTGCATTACATCTCTGACCTTGTCTGCTCAAAAATTTTCAACAGCTCCATGTGTTTTCCCGTTCAAAAGAGCTGCTGTAGTTTATCTGGAGCATAACAAGTAGGGTGAAAAACAAAACAAAACAAAACAAAACAACCCAAAAAACCCACCCAAACAAACCAAACCCCCCAAAAAAAACCTTAAAAAAAACCAGAACAAAAACCAAAACAAAGGTAAACCCAACAGCTGTGGATCAACCAAAACTACTGCCACTGGCTGACACATCAACTCCGTGCCAAGGGGGACAGACAATCAGCTCAGGTGCTCCACCAGCAGCACTGAATGCTGCTCAGGAGATGAGGCCCCACCATGGGGTGTGCAGGATTGGTTCCAAATATTTTGCAGATACTAAACTGTTCCTAAGTAAAATTTTCCTGATAAGATTTTTTTTTTTTTCTGATAAAATTTAAGCTATGTAGTTGTATGTCCTATCAACCACTTCACACCTTTTGCTGGGATCCCCTAGGCTAAGATGAAGGAAATCACAAAAACATTAAGAAACATGGAAAGAAAATGGCCAAGATGGTATTTGTCCTCAGTTTGACCTTATTTTGGAATAGGCCATAACAAAATGAAAGTAAATCTTTCAAAATATAGGTACAGGTTTAATTTGCTCCTATTTAAAAAACAGCTGTAAACAATCTATTTAAATGAAACAGGTTGAATAATTGAGGGGAGGAGGTGCATCCCACCTCCTCCCTTCATTTGAAACAGGCCAAATCAGCTTTATGCACTTCCAGGTTGTTGACATTATTCCAGAAGTAATCCTGTTGCTGTCCAGCCAGGGAGGATTGCTGCCTGTCTGTGCTGACATCCATGATGCCTCTTCTCCTCAGGTTTCCAAGATTATGGTTTGATGGCCAATTAAAAAGTTCTCTCTGCCCTGACAAACTCTTGGGCTGCACTGAGTCCCTCCTGCCCCTTCCCTACTGATAAAACACCTTCACATTGTCCCCTGGAGCACAGGGGTTTTAGGAGCACTCTCCTTCAGCAGCTTGTTTTGGGATGACTTTCTTCAAGCTCTTCTGTACCACGGAGGAGCAGCACAGCCCCCAGAACTGGCACCCCTCACATCTCCTGCCAAGGTGACAGAGGGACACAAATATCNAGATTGAGACAGAGCCATTTTCTGCTTTGCTAGCTAGAACTCACAACTAGTGAGACTGTACTGTAGATAAGAATTAATAAACATCTCTGAACACAAACACCATCTCTCGACAATTAATCCCAGCTCCAACAGAAAACAAGATAAAGAAGCCACAGCCACAGCTGCTCTTACTGGAGTCAGCCATGTACCCCAAAATCGCTGGTTCCCTGCTTCCACTACCAGAAGGATGGATGGGGCTCTGTCCCCCTGCCTCTCCCTGCAGGGCAGAGCTGATTGCCACGGCAGCAGCATCCAAGAGAGCAAACCTGGGCAGCACAGGGGATGCCAAAGCTGCACATTCCCAGCTTCATTCTTCTACCTGTAGATGGCATGGATACACCTTGCTATCTCCAGCAGCTCTCTCCACTCCTGCTCTCTTGCTTAGTAGGCAGTGTTCTGGAGGATCAGCACTTTTAAGCATGAAGTACTATCTAGTGGGCGAAATTTCCTCCCACCAGAAGGTTCAGGACACCTATATAAAGAGTCTGTGTGGAACATCAAAGCTTTTAAAGGCACTGAAAACATTACTCAAGTGAGAAATGACTGTAGGAACTCTTGCACTTGGCTTTGCAGTGACATCTTTATGCAGTGATTTGTGGGGTTGCCTGCAGGGTGAAAAAACAAACCCCAAAACACTTCCAAAGAAACAAACAGCCAGGTGGAAGCCATCTGAGCAGGATCCAGGCTACACAAAGTGTAGGACTGTGCCTGTGAACTTCACCCACCGAGACATCCCTCAGCAAATACTACTGCTGAGACAAGCTGTAGGAGGCTGCTCTCAGGAGAAGCCACCTCTCTGCCTAAATTTGCTCCTGTGCCTGTGTAGCTTTGGGCTGCTTATGCAAAAAACTGTTTCAGCCCCTCAAGGGTTGCAGCAGAGCTTAGTAAGAATGACAGGAAAAAGTCAAAAATCATAACAAGTGTAAGAAGAGGTACCCTTGCATTTTTGTAACTCTCTCCCTCCCTAATTTAACCAGTTAAGTACCTCTGTAAATCAAACCCACAGCATCTTCCTTTAGGAACTCCTGAAAAAAACTCCTTTTACCTAAAAAACTCTCTGATTTACTTTTTTCCCCCCAAAATGTTGACATTTTTGGAATTTGATTAAAACAAGGGATTTACTCGGTGCAGAAAGCAAATCTCAAACAGAACTTTAATACCTTCAGATGAGAACGCCCACAAAAGTGATTCTGTGTCTGCAGAGAGCTGGAGCTTATCTGTAAAAACCTGCTTGCTGCAATGCCTCTCCTCTACAGGAAAATAACAATGGTATTAATTTGGGGCATTTTGTTTAGCTGCAGTGTGCAGAGGCCATTCCTGCAAAGGCTTCTCACGTGGTGCCATCAGCACCTACTTGCAATGCACCACATTAAGTGTGTAGGCAGGACTGTGGAGAAGGGAAGTCAAAGGAATTTGTATGTGCAGCTACCTAGGACCACACTGCTTAAAAGCCACAACAGAAATCCTGCACATAACTTCATAGTCCTCACAGTCATTTCATTAAGACCCCAAAATTTTCTCCTGCACTAAGAGCACCAAGCAGCATCAGGTCCCCTCAGCTCCTGACTCGGACAAGTAACCTCACCTTAGGGCAAGAGCTGTGTGCTGAGAGTGTATCCTTATTTTACCTCTCCCCATACCTGAGCCTGGCTCTGCTAGTCACTGCAGGACATATAAATCACACCCCCTTAGGGAAATGAAAAAGCATTTGAAAATCTGGACTGACTTCACACCCTGGGCATGCCAAAAGTTAGAAGAATTAAGTTGGCATAAGAAACAATAAGCATTAAATCATGCCTGCATTAGGGACAAGGGTTCACCCTGAAAGAGCTACTGCTCTGTGATTTTATTTTCTCATTCTTTTTAGAGTTGAGCAAGGGGGGGAGGGAATGACAGATAAAAAAAAAAATACATAGAAGACAGTATTTTAATTGCAGCTTTTAAATTTTGAACTTTGATAACACGCCCATATTCTTCAATGGGTTTGAGAAATGCTAACCTTCATTCTTAAGTGACTAAGATATCTTGTTCACATTCACAAAAATCCTGATTCACTCTGTAGCATGAACCACAATGGACTGTGTTTATCCCTTAAAAAGATCAAGTGAAGCGACTGGCAATGCAATTAACTTCCTTTTAATGCATAAGCAAATATAGAGGCAGTTTCCCTGGGTGTGCAGTGATACCACACATATTTAATACCCTGCACGGAAATTCAACCTTGTTTAAAATAGAAAGCCACATGGAGAAATGGGACTGGAGCACAGCACCCTGTTACAGACCTGTGAAGTATTTAGGGCTGTTTTTTTCAGCCAACACGTTTCAGTTCAAACCAGAACACTAAAGGACAGTGCCAGAAGCAAAGTTGCATCTTTTGTACCTAGGCTTCATATGGATTTAATCAAGATAAATTAGCATTGCCTTATAATTTACTACATCTGAGGGTTCCATAAGCACCTCTAAGATTGTGTGGTGCTATGCAGATTATTAAATGAATACACAAATGAAGACAAACCTCTCCAAGACGTTCCAAGTACTGAAAAGAATAATTAAATTTGATCTTAGCTCTGTATTTTGGTGTTTGATTTCTCAGTTTTTAATATCAAAATAATCCTCCCCTCCATATTTATAAACCACATTCACTCTCCAATTCTCTCCCTCCTAGAGGTAAGCAATTGCACAATCTGTGCTCTGCATTCATTTAGCTGAGAGCACACTCACAGGCTCTGAGGGAACTGGCAGAGGGAGTGACTAAGCCACTTTCCATCATATTTCAGAAGTTGTGGCACGCCACTGAAACTCCCACTCCTTATAAAAGGGGAAACATAACCCCCATTTTTAAAAAGGTGGAAAAAAAAAAAGACACAGGGAACTACAGGAACAGTCAGTGCCACCTTGGTGTGCCCCAAGATCATGGAGCAGATGCTCCTTTCTGTGCTGAGGCACATGAAAAATAAGGAGGTGATTGGTGGCAGCCAAAACAGCATCATCAATGCCAAATGATGCCTGACAAATCTGGTGGCTTTCTAGGATAGGCTTACAGCACTGGTGGACAAAGGAAGAGCAGCTGACACCCACCTGGACTTGTCAAAGTGTTTGACTCTCTCCTGCACAACATCCTTGTTTCTACATTGGAGGAACATGGATTTGGTGGGTGTGGTTGGTCTGGTGGAAGGTGCCCCTGCCCATGGCAAGGAGTGTGGAATTATGTGATTTTTAAGGTCCCTTCAAACATAAGCCATTCTGTGATTCTGTGATCACTCATGCCAAGTGTTCATTTGGATCCACTGCAACCAGAAACAACCTGCCTTCTCTCCTCCAGCACCATCCCAAATCCCACACTTTAAATGTTTGGTCAAGTTGTCCTATCACTCCCCTAACAGAACTGCAAAAAAATACAGGGTTTTTTTTGACAAAAAAATCTATTTTTAGTAAGGTACAGAGAGTCCTTTGGGTTCAGCCATCCCCCATTGCCACGTTCTCCACCCTCAGTGCAGTTATACCAAAACAACACATGTTGGAGTGCTAAGGGCACAGAAGGTCTTGACTGCTTGGGGTGAGCCAAGCAACAGCTCATTTGCCTCTTAGGCACAGTCAGTTATTTTGTTGTTTACAGCTGTGTACACAGGGCCAGCCTGGGATTCCTGAAGAGCTTGACCAGTATGGCCAAGGGAGTTTTTCTTTTACCAGGACAAGGAAGGCAGTTTACTCCTATTAACACCTAGTTATAGGCAAATGTGTGCCAGTATCTCAGCCTAAATAAATCTGTGGGCAACCAAATGATCTCCTCAATTACCATACTTGAGTCAAAGTCTTCCCTAAAAGTAATGATCTAAAAAGTCTCCTACACTCAGCTGCAGGCTGCTGTGAAGAAATGACATTAATCCATGGAAAATAAGTGTCAAGCTTGGAACACAAGCACCCTTATACAAGTTGATAAGCTAGAGTCACCAGAAAAATAAAAGCTTTAAAAAAATGCCTTGAGAAAGTTGACATTGGCATTGATCACTGATGCCCCAAATCAAGAGAGAGCTGTGAAGTCCATGACCCTCCAAAGATCTCTCTTTGCACAAGGGTCTGTAAAACAAGACTTTGCAGGCAGCACTTTTTACTGCACCTGGTCCTTTCTGGATCTCACAGCAGAACAATGTGGCTGGAGAGAGAAACCACCAGGCAAGAGTTTTTATTCCATTTTCCCTGACACCCACTAGCATCATTCAGTGCTGACTTCTGACAAATGGAATGCTCTGGGTGTTCCAGAGGACTGGAAGAAAATAGATGGCCAGAACAAGCAAATGGACTTGAAATCATAATCTTGCATGAACCCAAGCCAAATCACGGATAGGTTAATAGGCCAAGCAAACAGAAAAGAATTAAGATTATAACATAACTGAATGTCCCATCAAGATAACTCTGCTGTGAAACTCTCAGCTCTGGCTGATAGGGATGACCCTGTTGGTTCAACATGCTTCTGTGTGGTTTTTTGCTCAAGTGAGTGACTTTCTGCCTGCTGGTGCTGCAGGACAGTATGGTCTAAAGTCAGCACTGTGGATACATCAGTGTAGATCAAAGTTAATTGGAAGACCATTAATTGCCAAACCACAAGAAGCAGCTGTAACATTATAAACCCACTCACACTGCAGGGTGAGTTCAGGCAGGTCACTCTTGATTTCCCAGCAAGGAGGAGATACACAGAGAGACCCCAAGAGCTGGCAGGTGACTGTGGCCTCATTAGGTCTGTGAGCTGCAGGCCAAAGAATCACCTTAGATTTGAAATGAAGACAACATGTTTACAAAGCCTGATACTTGATCCAATCCTTCTGCAGAAAAAGGAAATTTAAGGACAAAGATGAGCCATGTGGCACCTCCCTTATGGCAGCATCCCCCTGTCCCCACCTTCCCCAGGCAAATGACCTTTCCCAAAAAGTTGTGATGAGGACTCTGCAGCTGCAGACCTGGTCAAATCTGGAAGATGACAGTCTCTTTATGCACAGTCCTGGTAGCAATAAAACACATTTTATTTACCAACAGCAACCCAAGAGGCAGGATTCAGACCTACTACTGTGGAAGAAAGCAAATTCAGCACATAATTTCAATTACTTGGGTTAGACAACTGATTTCCATTACTGCTAATGGGATTTATGCATCCATTCAACCGAGCATGGTATGGAAAATCTGCTCCTCATTCTGACCCCAGAAGTTTTCCTTCCCCATATAGCTTTAAAAGAATAGAATAAAAAGCAAATAAAATGAGTGCTGTGTTAATCACTGCCTTAGCTTTGAGCCATTAGCAATGCCTCTGCCTCTCTGGAGTGACTTATTCTATTTTCAATAGACATCTCTCCCCACTCCAGTGATGAAGCTGATGAAGACTGCCTGTCCCAGGTGCTCTGCCTGCCCTGGGTTTGTATGCTGCCTGTACTGGTGAGTTCTGTTTTCATTCCTCTTCGCAGAGGTATGACAGCTCAGCTGCTTTGAGATCCTTGGCTTTGTCAGACGTCTTCCAGAACCTGACCTCTCATTCCTGTTGAATTTACAGTGCATGGGGAATCTCTTCCCTCAGCTGTTTCCTGCATGGAAGGCACAGGTCTGGAGGAACACTCACCCTCAGGAGGTGCTCAGACAGAAGGTCAGCTAAATGACACTGTGCTGTCACTAATGCTCAAAAAGCACTTAATCACATGGTTTTTTCAGTGGTAAGAAACAGTTAAAACTTGAATTGCAGCAATGAAAATGAGAATGTCAACACTTCTTTGCCTCTTGGATGATTTCCAGACTAGCTCTATTTATTTAATAAGGAATCATGACATGGCCACCTGTTTGACGAAGTCTCTGCAAGCCTCTTGCTAACCTTTGCATCTCATTTTTCTTAAACTGTTTATAGACGTGGGAAGCCTTTGAATTTTGGGGCTTCCTGGTAGCTTTAATGAAAAGGTCAAAGTGAAGGAGGAGTGATTGTGTGCTGAAGAAGGAGGTAAAGCTTGCAGGAGCTGCATCCTGCACGGGGTGAAGCACGGAAGGATGACGTCAAAGAAGTTCTGGAGATTTCATTCCTTGTTGCTCAGTTTGGTTGTGTTTTCACACCAAGGAGCCTGTGGAGCACCTGCTCCAGTAATGGAGTGTAAGGGGATGTTAGGATTTATGTGTTGGACAAAATGGTTACAGGTGAAATTCCATGGAATAACAGATCTCTACAAGAGTCTCCCATGAGGCTCCCACATCCCTGCTGCTGACAGGAAAATAAATAAAAACATCACCCTCCCTTTCTACTTTGACTTGTCCTTCTCAGACACAGCCTTTCCCCCCTTTCTAGACAGTTTGGTCACTCCAAGTGCATTCTGATACCGTCAATCTCTTAAAAGCAGTAAACTATTTTCATTTAGATGTCACCAGGATTAAATTTATATTTGCAAGACACAGTGTCACTCCACACTGTACTTTGTCCACTGTTGATGGAAGCTCACAACAACAGCAGGACAGCTGATGTGAGCCTTGCTTTGCTCAGTTACCTTCCATTCATCCTTCAGAAACCTGCTGTGGCTCTTGGTAGATTTGTGACCAAGTAATGAAATAAAACAAATAAATAATAATTGTAATTAAAAAAAAAAAGCTGGCAGGCTGAAAGGCTGAAGGACATGACTGAAACCAAGCTGGGGAACCTACCTAATGCAGAGTTTGGTTTGGGGATGGCAGAGACAACTGTGAGAGCAAGGTAGAATAGACAGATCAAAAGAGAATAGACAAGCACAGCAAACACAGGCATCAGATCGTAATTTACGATCAGTTTCAGGGACATAAAGTACTAATGTTATTAGTTTCATGCAGGTGTTAGAAGCACCTTCTGCACTCCAAGACAGATTCTGTACCAAGGGCTTTAAAAGTCCTTAGTCCTCCTCACACTCATGTCCTTCAGGTCACAGAAATCACTTTAAAGTCAGCAAGGAAAAAACACCCTGCTGTGTTCCAACAACTAAATGGGGCATACCATCGTGCTGTCAGCAAGATTGAATGGAGCCTCTGTGCTCTGAGAGACCATAAATCCCTTTATTGGCACAGATCACCAACCTGATTGCTTGCATACAGATTAATGCAGCAGCATGAGTCCTCTGGGTGACTGCTGAGCAGGGAAAGCAGGAGGGGGGGATTTATTTGCTCAGAAGCTGGTGATATGTACCTATCAATCACCAAGGAAAAAAACATTTCACAAACTTAATTCCAAAAATATCTTAGTGTACAGAGAACAGAGAGCTGAGAAAATTACCCAGATTAAAAGAGGGAAGGAAACAGCTCTGCTGTTCTGTGCAGGAAAACTCAAAGTTGTGCCAGCAGCTCAGGGTCCACATGCTGTGACACCACACCTGAGGTCTCCCCTCCAGCTGTGGGATTTCCTAACCTACCTCACTCCAGCAGTAAGGAGCAACAAAAGGGAGTGCATGGCTGAAAGAGGAGAGCTAACACATGAAACAATCATTCATCTTCTCGAGAGCCTCAGCAAATTCTTTCCGTTCCCATTTTTAATTCGTCACTAAATAGGGTGAATTGAAGAGAGGTTGTGAAACCTTTCTCATAAAGGGGCAGCCCCTTCACAATTCAAATAGAGAATGATAACAATTGATAGTTTATCACCTCTATTTCATGCTCCTTACCCAATCCCTGCCTTGCTGATGCCACCAGCCACAGGTGGCACAGTGTAAATCCCTCAGCCCAGCGAGNTAAAACTTAAGGCATCACCTCAGCCCCACAAACCCCAGAGATGCTGCTGCCTCTGCTGCCAGAGAACCAAGCCAGGACCTCAGGTTTTTCCTCCTTCTCCAAGAGGCTTCCATGAGCTAGAGACCTACTGCTCAACCACCCCACCCAGTTTAAAGACCTGTCTGATTAGGGAAATATTGCTCTGATACCCAAAGGCAGCTATGTGCTTGGCTGGCACCCAAGACAATTTGGGGTCCCAGACCTGATCTGCCTAATTCCAACATGTTTTTGGCAGCTGGATGTCCTAGTTTGGCATTCCTGGGAAGCAGTCCTCACCTTAGAAAACTGGCTTCAGACACTGAAAATGGGACTTAAAAAATATAGACACACAAACTGTGTTAAACTAAGCAGCATATTTTATTTTTAAATTTTTTCTTATTATTATTTTTCTGGGCTTGGCTCTCCCTGAAATTTTTTACTAATGAAATTACTTGAGCAATTTTCTTGGGAGACAATAAACATTATAGACTCATTTGGCAAAAGGGAATTCTTCTAAGCTGAATTGACTCACACACATTAAAATTGAGATCTGCTGCTAAATGCTTTGTCTCCCCCCAAAGAGCAGACTGTAAAGCCAATAATAAACATGATGATGTATTTACCAAACAACTAGAGGGGAAAAAAAATTGAAATTATCTGTTCCTAAATAAATCTCAGTGTTGGGAAAACAGTCTGGTTCCATTTCTGCAGTAAATACTGCCACTTGCAGCACCTGCATTTTACCCAGTTCAGTGTGGATCACAGAGTGAGAATGGTTTGGGTTGGAATGGAACTTGGAAGCTCCCAGTCCAACTCCCCCTGCGTCTTCAACTAGAACACCTCAGAGCCTGACCCAACCTGACCCTGAATATTTCCAGTACAACTCATTGTTGCAGCTTTCTAAACACAACAGGAGCAATAACAAAAAACCAAACCAAAGAAAATCCCAATCATCAGAACAAAAATATTCCAGCCATCACTTGATTGTTTTTTGTTAATTCTACTTTGGACCACAGACAATATTCATTGTCTGACTTGCTACAGTTCCTCTGTGTGGGCCCTATAAAAGTGACTTTACTTGGGAGAAAAGAAAATATTATCCATGGGAAGCGTTGTTGCCAAAAAAAAAAAAAATGTTCCAAAGTAACTTCAAAATATTTGTGTTCAGGCAAGAGGCCACAGTTTTAAAGTAATTTGATTTAATGAGAAAAAATTACATCATAACAGCACTGTCTGGATACAACCCAGTAAAGTGCACTTAATTCAGGACTTGGATGCAAAATTGGGTGGAAAACTTGAAAGGGAAAGTAAGTATTGAGTTGCATTATTTGCAATTATTTTACTTTTTAAGTTTCTAGGATTTACATGCTGAGGATTGGTTGCATAACCTAATGGGGATGCACCCATCCCTCAGACTGATTTGCAGCATCCTGAGAGCATCCAGGCCTCCACACTGGCCCCTAGGAGGGAAACACATCAGGAGGTTGATACAAAATGAAAATAAAGAGGAAAGAAAATAAGAGCAGTAACAGGAATATCACTGAGCATTTGGGGAAAATTGATGGTCCTTCCTTGTCCCCGTTTTTCCCTCCTCTCCCAGGAGGGCAGGGGAAGCAACAGCAGGGCAGGAGTGGCATCACCACAGCTCCTCTGGCCCTGCTGAGGACAAGGCCAGGAAAGGCAAATCAGGGTTCATCTGGAAGTCAAACGCAGCTTGTGCAATCAGCAGGGTTTGTTCCCTGCCTGCACAGCCCTCAGGATGGGGGGGGACACTTGTGGAGAGCCACACCTCTGCCGAGGACACACACCTCAGAGCCACACCTCTGCCGAGGACACACCCCTCAGAGCCACACCTCTGCTGAGGACACACACCTCAGAGCCACACCTCTGCCGAGGACACACACCTCAGAGCCACACCTCTGCCGAGGACACACACCTCAGAGCCACACCTCTGCCGAGGACAGCCAGGGAGGGGACAAGGGAGAAGGATGGTGACAGCCACAGGTACCCAGCAAACCTCTTCCAACCCAGGGACGAAACTTCAGCCAGCCTGAGCCCGAGAGATAAACATTAAAAGGCAACTAAATACCGAAATGTTTTAAAGAAAAAGTAGAATATAAAGCTGCTCCTGCCCTGCAGCCCGTGCTGGGTGCAGTGATGCTGCCAGGAGGCTGCACACGGATTTCTGGAGCCACAGCACAGCAAACCAGAGTGACACAAAGGAAAGGATCTGTTTGTAAGGACATGCCCCTGAGCACTGACCCCTGCACACAGTCCTGGGCTTTCATGGAAGCAGAGCAGCTCTTTGATTTCCCAGAAAGTAACGAGCTGTTCCACGCTGAGAGCAAACACAGCGTTTGTGCAGCACAGCAGAGCCTGGGAAGAGCCCTCTCACGGAAGGATGACAACCACGACCTTTGCTTTCATCAGCCACACTCTGAGCACACTCCCCAAGCCACACAGGGAAAACCCAAGTAAACAGAAGCCAGGATGTGCTAAAAGCAAAGCAGGTTCCCTGGCAGTTTTATAGAATTCAACCTTTTCTTTCTCTCGCTCTAAATGGTTCTTAAAATAAAACCATGACTCCCAGAATTTTGTGTACCCATTTTAACATGCAAGGTGGGGAGGGCTTGTGAAAAGCTGAGTTTACTTTTGATGTAATTAGAGAGAAGCATTTCCTCTTCTTTTTTGTGCTTTCAGCACATCATAAATATACTCTGCAGTTACAGGCCAGCCCTCGAGTCCTGCAGCCTGAGGATTTCACCAGGTGTCCATGTCACCAGTGGGTCACTTGGGGACTTCACACACAGCAAGTGAATCTGTTAATGCTGGATCAAAGGTTTCCTTTCCAGCCCCTGCACACATTGGAGTGTAGCAGTGCATTTCCACACTCAAATGTTTCCAAATAAGCACAAAAGGGTTTCAGTATCACCCCTGACTTTTAAGGAGAAGCACCAGAACTTTGTGTGTTTCTCTCACCATGGTTGGCTCAGTGCCAGGATAGGAGCCAGGATTTGGGTTTTGGAAATGTTTCTCAAGGCCTGTGGTTTGCCAAATTATCCCTCCTTGATCGTTGTATCCCTAAGGAGGAATACAGAGGTGCTCAAGGGCTCTTTGGGGTGCCTTAGCCAGGTTTAAGGGCTCCCCTGTGCCTGAGCACAGCTTCTGTTTTGTTTCTGTATCGTTTGTTATTTTATCATTTATTAAAACCTTTGCTTTTCAAAACACTCCCCCCATGAGTCGTCTGGCAAAGATCATTAAGCCACTCTGGGAGGTTGGAGGTCAACCCTCAGGACTTGATACATCTTCTCAGGGCTCATTACAGGCTGGCCTCATGTAAGACTGTGTCACTGGAACACTAGTAGCCCTCCTACAAAGGCCTCCCTAATCCTCTCAAAAATGACATTTTTTGCACATTTCCTTGCTCCCTGTCCTGTGCTGGCTCCCATCACAGCCACATTTGCCTGCACTGTAGTTCCATGAGTGGCCTAAGCTGACACAAGGCAGCACCTCAAGGAAAGAGCAGGTTCCTCTCCACTCCTGTCCTTCCCTCCTGCACTCTGAGGAAAGCAGGGCTGGGGGGCTGCTTTAGATCAGAAGTGGTTTTTCACTGCAGGCAGGTCTTCATCAGGCTCTCAGCACAGCCCTGCCCTGCACAGCCTCCCCACACCTCTGCCAGGGCCAGGGGAACCCCGGGGGTCACAGGGCAGGAATGAGCAGCATGGGCAATGAGGAATGGACTTGGCAGGCTTCCCACCCTGAGCTTGGACATTGGTTTCAGCTGCCCTTGGCTGCCCTGACTGCTGGAACAGGAACCCCAGGGACTTACCCCACATCCCCTCCTATCTTCCCATCTTTGTGCCAACACCAGGCTGCCTGAAAAATAAACTTACGGATAAAATGGTTTTCCCTTCCTTTACCTTTTGTCTAACCAAGACACAAGTGTTGCCCTCAGCTAAAGTGATAACTAAAACACAGCATTAGGCTCAGAATTCAAACACATCATTTCAGCTGCAGGTCTGGAGGCTCAAAGCCCCCCAGGACACAGATCCAGCACCAGGTTCATCTCCTGGCACTAAACCTGAGTGATTTAGCACAATTGGGGTGGAGCATCCCTCAGCCCCCTGTGTTCACAGCTTGCTAGGTTCTCCCATTTGAGCTGCTTTGCTTCATCTGACAATAAATACATTAATGAATCCTTGGTTTCATCTGCTCTGCAAGCAGGGCGTAGGCTCAGACCTTGGGTCTGAAGCAAGCCACATCTCTGGGAAGGAGAGAAAAGAAAAGTGAAAGCAGAGCAAGTGCTGTTTTTATCAGAGCTCAGGACCTTCCAGCATCAAAAGGGTCTTATCTGAGGTCTCAAAGGAAAAAAGAAATGTGCTAGCCTTGTCCAGCAACTTTGCTGAAGAGCATCGATAAAATCTCACAAATCTTCTAATTCCTGCTGGTTTGGTGGACACCACAATGTTTTCAGCAGAGCCATGCTGCCAGCAGAGGGACATGGTAGGGGGAAGGGCTGAGGCTGCACACCCTGCACCCCACACAGCTGGGGACAGCCACCACACTCCTGACAGGGAACCCAGAGACCTTGTAACAGCAAACAAAGAGCAGCCTGGAGACAACCTCCTCAGAAAAGCATTGAGATGGACGTGGGTAAGCAGCCAAAGCAGAAGCAAATTGATTAAGAAAACCAAAACAAGTTCCACCAAAGCTGTGGACAGCTCACACATCAAGCTAACACCACCAGGGAGAGGAGAACTGGGAAAAAACAATTGTTTGGCTTCATCCCCCACATCAGGTACTTCACTAAGCAGTTCAAAACACCCTCCCTCCAGTGGTTGCACAGCAAAAATGATGTGGAGGGAGCTGATGTGTGCAAATAACTGTGTAATTGTCTGTTCTGGCTCACGGGCTCCACGTGATCACAGCAACACCCCTACATGGGAAAGGGAGCTCAGCTATGCAAGGGAGGGGAGAGGAGCTGCCTGTGCCCAGCCCTGGGAGGAACAGCCACAGGGAAGGGATGAAAATGCAGCAGAATTAATGAAGAATAAAGCACTATTTCAATGTACAGTTTCATTTGTTCCTATTGGCAAGAAAGTTGAGTGCATTTTTGGGGGTTGTTCACAAGTAGATAATTTCTGCTTTGAGAAATGCGCCTGTAAATTGATTTTTAGGGTCTGCCCAAGCTCAGAAATATTTCTAGCTTATTTTACAGCCAGTTCTGCCTAAATGATTTCTAAATTGGTTAAAGAAATCGTATGGATTTCAGATGGTATAAAGCAAGCAGCCAATTTTTTTTTCCTGCACTAAGTTCAAGGTAACTTTGAAAAGTCCATTAAAGCTGATGCAATAAAAGTGTTCAGATCACCTGTAGAATTGTTGTGCTGGTTTTGGCTGTGGTAGAGTTCATTATCTTCATAGCAGCTGGTGTGGGGCTGTGGTTTGGATTTGAAAACAGTGAAAAGAGTGTTGATAATACAGAGATGTTTTTGTTATCACTGAGCAGTTCTTACCCAGAGCCTTTCCTGCTCCTCACCCACCCCACCAGCAAGAGGCTCCCCAGGGAGCTGGGAGGGGACACAGCCAGGACAGCTGACCCCAAGTGACCCAGGGGATGTCCCAGACCATGTGGCACCATGCTCAGCACACAGAGCTGGGGAGGAGGAGGAAGGGGGCACGTTTGGAGTGGTGGTGTTTGTCTTCCCAAGTCACTGTTCCAGGTGATGGAGCCCTGCTGTCCTGGGGATGGCTGAGCACCTGCCTGCCATGGGAAGTGGGGAATGAGTCCCTTGGTTTGCTTTACCTGTTAAAATGCCTTTATCTCAACCCATGAGTTTTCTCACTTTTACCTTCCAATTCTCTCCCCCATCCCAATGTAGGAGATGTGAGCAAGCAGCTGCAATGGAATCACAGTGAATGAAACACTTGGGGAAAAGTTTTGGATTGGCAGAAGCAAGATCCAAGCAGGGACTGGGTTAACTGCCACGGAATCACCTTATTCCTTTCTTCCAACTAAGCTACAGAAGGTAACAGCTACTGCCAAAAAGGTGGGGCCAGCTGGAATTTAACTATTGCTGCAAGGAGGAGCTGGGAACAGGCTATCAAAAAAAGGTCCCCCATTGTCACCCACTTCCATCTGCACTTGTGATTTATCTCACCACGCTGTGATCTCAGATTTTGTGGCCCCAGCCTACACAGGCTGACTCTTCTCCTGCTCTAACTCTCCATTCCCTCCCTTCAAACTCCATCAGCCAGGAGGAGCTGGGAGCAGCTCTGAGTTGTATTTACTAGCTCAGCAGCCAGCTCCTGTGGCTGCTCCTTGTGGGCTGACTTGAGGCTATATTTAGAGCATGAAATCCCTCTTACCTCTATAAATTCTTTCAGTGACTCATCACGGGGAAATTAGCAGCCCCTACACAGCCGTGAAAACAGAGAAAAGGATACTTTTGGGAGAACTGCCAACACCCTTTATCTCCAATGAGAGTTTTAATTGGCAGCAGCATTTGTGCTCGTTTTGATCCACACTCTTCTACACTCAGCACGGATATTTAAGCTTGAGAAGGCGTAGAAATGGTACAGATGAGGCATGTGACCAGGAGAGCCATATGGGAAAGTGCTGAGCCCTTCTCTCTCTAGTATCAGCCTGCATTTATTTATCCCAGTGTCTCTGCTGCAACTCGAGGTTTACACAAACTCAGTGAAGATGGGGTTTGCAGTCAGTCAGGAGCACACAGTCAGATGAGCTTGTAGGGTTCCAGCACTTGGGGTTTGTGGGAGGGGGCAGGAGGAAGGGTTTTCTATCATTCCATTTTTTTTGTATGGTGGGAGTCTAACAAGCAGCTCTGAGGGAAACTTGTCATGTTTAATTATCTTCCTCTCGTTAAAAACAACTTCAACCTCCTCATTAGTTACCATCCATGGCTGATCAATTAAAGCAGGAGGCAGCACTCCAAAAGGGCAAAATTAGCTTCAGTAATGTTCATCTTTCTGTATAAAGTCATATCATGGAGATGATCATTTTCTTGGAATGGGTATCTCCTTTTGTGGTCGTTTTCCCTGGCTTGCTGTGAGCACTGGGGCTCTCTGAACCCTCTGTGGTGGGTAACACCATCCAGTTTAATGCAGGGAGCATTAGAGACAGTTAAGATATGCCCAGAATCACTTGTATTTCTACCTGGCAGGGCTGAAAGAGAAGGAAAAGCTGCCTGGCCACAAATAATTTGTATACAAAGGGCATGGGCACCAAGCACAAAATAGACATTGTAATTATTGCTTCCAGTGGCTCCTCATGCCCCACTCTTGAGCCAAGGCAGTACCTAAACACCAACATCCCACCAGGGGAGCCAAGACAAGAACAGGAGCTGCTCCAGCAGTGCCAAACTCCAAAAAAAGAGCCCCCAGAGGGGCTGATATCAGGGACATAAGGCAGGAGCTGGCAGTCCCAAGCATCACCACACAGTCCTGGCCAGCTCCTGAGGCAAACCGGGCTGGATGTGATCAGTTCATGGCATAAACCCCTGTCTCTGTGGCATGGCAGTCCAGGACTGTGCCAGGAGCTCTGTGGAGTCTGCAGCTGCTTCAGGCTTCCCCAGCTCAGCTGGCCCCAAGGGCAGCCCTGAGGTGGTTGATTCTTCTTAAAATCTTAGCTTTCCCCTTCATGTGCTCAGATCTACCTGCAAGGGACTCACCAGATCCCATACAGCCACAGTAAAACTTCAGTGAGAGAAGCTTTAATATTCTTGAGTGTATAAATTCTCCTGAGATATCAGAGTTCACGGCACACTTCTCTCTTCCATCACTTCCAGCTATTTTGCACTGCACTAACAACTATAACAACCCATAACAGGGGAGCCACTCCTGTGAGCTGTGAGCCATGCCAGAAGCCTGGCTGAGACTATGGAAAGCAGTAGCTCAGGAGACAAGTCAGCCCCCAAAAATTACCTCACCAGCATCACTGATAATAACAAACGGATGCAGACAATTAGAGAATGGGGAAAAGCTCCGTGGAGCTGATGAAGTGAGAGCCCTACAGCGAGAAAGTCTCTCAAAACCAGCTGAGTTTGTGTTTGGGTTTTGCTTCCCAGCGTGCAGAAATTAGGAATGAAATACTGCTGTAAATCTGGCTGTTAGAGGAGCTCCCCCAGCCCTTTACTCACATCAATCATCTGATTGCCTCCAGTGAGAGCCTTTCCATGAGTGAGAGCTTTTGGCAGGAGTGAAGTTGGAAAGATGAAGCACTCGCATGTAATGACAGATTCATGGAATAATATGAATATTTATACACACTGGCATGGGAGCCCTGAGCTTCCCCATACAATTATTTATGCTCTGTGTTCAGACGTGCCATTCATCTGGGCTGCTCTCAGCCCAGCAGGTTTGTGGCTCACGAACCAACACACTCAGCCATGCTTTGCTCTGCTCTGTACCAGCTCTGGTTCCATCTCCAGCTCCTGCTGAGCAATGCCAAGGCAGGGAAGGCAGATTTCAGCCCAGCATTGTCACAGGGACCTCTACAAGCTTTACTGGCTGAGCTCTCCTCCCCACAGCTCTGCTTTCTCTTGGCTTTTGCATGAAGCCAGAGGGGATCTCCTCCACACCTCTAAATGACTCATTGAGGCTGAGACCCAGAGACAGAGCTTGATAGCCCTGGACTGTCTCTACAAGTTTATCCATGTGGCAAACACACCATTTTTTTGGTGCCAAAGCAGTATTTTCAAGAGCATGGCATCAGCTGTAAAGGGGTGAGCAGACATTGCAGACAGGGGGTGCCAGCTTGCTGCAGGAAAAGAAAATATTTTGCTATTGTTACTGCTCATAATGAACACTGGCAGTCAGAATGAAGCCACCAAACATATCATGAAACATCAGGATACAATTATTGCTGGGAAAAGCTACCAGACATCTCATGGGGTAAGGGACATGGGCAGGCACAGCATGGAAACAGTGCAGATCTGCCCAAGAAAACCAGCCTGGGAGAGGCCCTCACCATGGTGGGGTAAGAAACCTTACACACTGACTGTATTGACTAAGATATTTTCCTGCCTGCAGTATTTGCCTTTGTAGAACAGAAATCAGCAGAGTAACACTCCTGAGCCTGTGGCATGGGTGGCAGCCTGGAGACTCACATCCTGCCAGAGCTGAACTGTGAACTCCTAAGCCCAGAGTGCTAGGAAAACGTGTTCCCAGGGAAGATAGCTTTCTAGCAGCATTTTCCTCCTTTTTTTTATTTAATAGACAAATGCAAATAGCACTGCACTCCCAGACTGCCAGCAGCAATGGTGTGAGGGAGCCACAGCCTGCCCCTCTCGTGTAACACCTCCCCAATTACTCCTGACGTCCTAAACAATCAAAACTAATTACAGCCACGCTGTCATTTCTCCAGCAAGGAGTAAAATGATGATGAAAACAATGATGGGGTAATAGAAACATTCATCCTATGCACATCAGTAATCCCAACTCACTCATGTGTCCTGAAGGTGTTAGGGTGGATGTGCTCTGCATCCAGAGAGGTTCAGAGCAGAATGGGGAATAGCTGTGTGAAGTATTCTGGCCATAACCCATCCAAGTTAATTAGAACACCAAGTGCCTCCAAGCCAGTGGCCTGTAAATAAACATTTTTCATAGGTACTCTCATTCATGGGAACATAGAAGACAGATTGCATCAGCAGAAAGGAGATATCTGCCATTCTTTCAGGTGAAAAAAAGCCCAAGCTCAACCTCCTCCAATGCCAACTGATGAAAAGTGGTTTGGGAGCACAAGATCCAGCAGCAGCAGCTCTGTTGTGGGACTCACCATCAGAAATTCCTTGAGTGGAGCCCACACTCAGCATCATCCAAGGAGTCATCTGTAATGAGCAGAGCAGGTTTTCCTACCAGAGCATGAGCTGAACATGGCCACCATGGGCAGGCTTTGTCCAGGGGGTTAGTGATGGCCCAAAAACACAATTTACCCCTGAATCTCACAGGACCTCATGGCCATAACAGACAGGAGAACACCCTGAGTAAATCTCACGCACACACCAAGCTGTCTCTAAACCATGCATGCCTAAAATCCAAACACGAGATTCCACGAGCATCTGAGTGCCAGACTGCTCTGTGTGAAGTTCATTTAAGTCACACAGTTCAGACACACAGGGATTACCCTTTTCCCCCAGTGCTACACGTACCAGGCTCAGATGCTGAACCAGGAGCAATTAGCAGCGTGCTCAGCAGTATCCTCTGCTGGCAGACAAAATGCCCCTGCACAAAGGTAATTATGGGCACTGCACCTTCTGGTGAAACACAGGGAGGAAAGTTGGTCTGTGTGCTCAGGTAGGTCTGGCTCTCAAAACAGAACATTTAACCAAGAAAGGTAAATAGACAAAGCATGAAAACAGGATAAAGTCTATCAACAGAAGTTGTGCTGCATGGTAGAGTTTGGAATAGAGCCTGAGTGTCTCCAAAATCCATTGCTTTCTGATCCACACCAAAACTCAATTTATTGCCTTCCCCTCACACTGGGGAGAAGACTTATGCAAGAGTCAAGCAGTCAAATCCAAAGATATTAAACATACAGAATGCTGCTTTACCTATCACAATGCAAATTATATCGGCCATAAAAGAGCTCATTTCAAACAACAGCAATTTAACAGAGTTATTCCAAGGAGAACTAGTGGCTGTATTTGTTTTCTTTCTGATATTGCAATAGCCAACCATGCATGAAGTTTATTAAGCCATGCTAATGTCTTTCTGTTCTGGCACATTTTAGCCATATGGAGGATCTGGCTGCTGCTCGAAATACAGAATTGTTAATTGGGGAGAAATATCCTGAAAAGCTTCAACTGCTCCAATTGTTCATTTCTTCGAGGACGTGAATAATACATAAGCAAAATGTCAGAATGGATGTGGTACAACATGTTGGAATCCACCAAAGGAAGGCAATTTGGAGGCAGGCAGGAAAACATCTGAGTTCACATGAAACATTTGCCATGGTGCTCCCCAGGGAGAGCAGGAGACTGCACTGGATGCAGAGAGCACCCAGACACAGGTGCTGTGTCATGGGGAAATCCCTCCCAGGGCAGCCAGGTCTCCAAACTGAAGGCTGGAGATAGNAATCTTCCCTGTGAGGGTGTTGAGGCACTGGCACAGGTTGTCCAGAGAAGTTGTGGATGTCCCTTTCCTGAAAATGCTCCAGGTCAAGCTGGAGGAGGCTTTGAGCAATGTGGTCTAAGACAAAGGTGTCCCTGCCCAGGGCAGCAGAGGGGTTGGAACAAGATGATCTTTAAGATCCTTTCCAACCCAAGCCCTTCTGTGGCTCTATGACTTCATGCAAGCTGAGCTGTGCTGTGTGTGCTCCTCTTATTAAAAAAAAAAAAAAAAAAAA
>VXBB01008837.1:141370-164423 GCA_013399915.1 Illadopsis cleaveri | reverse complement strand
AAAAAAAAAAAAAAAAAAAGAAAATGCTCTTCAGTCACTGTCTTGAGGAGAATTCCTCACAGAGTCATGCCAGGATGATGCAGAAAAGCTACAAACTAATGCCAGATCTCCTTCCTCCCACTCTGATACTTTTAGCTGTAAGGCCATCTGGTAAGAGAGATATAAAGCAAATTTTAACTTGCACTCACAACACAAGCACAGTTGAAAACTAGATTAACTATAGTCCATTTGAGTTCACTGGCAATGTGCCAACCAGTAAATTAGATTGATCACCACTAATCTCCATCCCCATCACTGCTGGGCCCTGGTTGAGCCCAGGGATAGAACCAGTAGAGCCAAATGGGAGGAAATTGAATCAAGGGTTTGATTTTGTCTTCAATAATTTTTAAGGAACAGACTGGCAGACCAGGCTACTCTAAGCTTCCAACCCCTTGTTGTGGAGAAGCTGCAGAGAATTAACTTGCAGAAAGTTTGTCCAGAATTTTGAACCATGACTAAAAGATGATTTTAGCCTCATTATCCCAGTCAAACAACTCCTTCCAAGCCTGACCCTTAACTGCAAACAGGCAGTGGAAGGATACTACAAGGCATTCACGTCATAAGTTCTGCTCCTTTTATTGTTTTAGAAGAGTTTAGTCCAAACAAACCCTCTCTGAGGCACAGGTCATGTGTACTCTGCAGAGAGACACCCTGCAGATTCCAGGTAGTGAAGAAAGGTTCTGGATGTTTGTGATGTTCAAATGCAGAGCTGGCTGAAATGCCAATTATGTCCCCTGCAAAAGAAATGTCTGCCTGGGCTGTGAATTTCTATAAGAAAAACCAAGCCACTTCCTGATGCTGAAATTCCTCATGGAAGAGCCAAGAAGGAAAAAAAAAACTCAAACAATAGAACAGTGAAATATGGGACTGTTGATTTACATTAACCTCGTGTTTGAATCACTGGGGCATGACCCTTCTCTGCTGAGCCCAGCTTGAGCATGAGGCAGCCTTTAACAACCCCTCCTAAGTCATGTATCCCTGACCTCCCTGTGCAGCACATCAGCAAACACAGTGTCCTGATTTACTGAGTGATTCAGGGGTTAAGTATCACGGGTCAATGTAGTCTTCATTTAGACACAGCTTTCTAGCATTAATAATAATCTCAAAAATTATTATGTTGATTATTTCTACCTCTCGCTGACCCTGAGCCATATCCTTATTTTTCATCTGCCTTCCCCCCTTGCTACTGCTCTGTTTCCTTCCTAAGTTTTCAACTAAATCCCAGCCATTGACGTAATTCAGGCATTTTGAGGGCAAAACAACACCCACCCTTGAGCCTGATCCAGAAGCCTTTAAAAACCATACTGAGGTCAAGTCATTAGGATTTCTCATCTGGCCAGAGAACCTCATGGAAGGAGCTCCCAGGTGCTGAACAGCTCCAAGATTCAGAACAGAACAGGATGAATGTTTCAGCACTGTTTCTTAGAGGGCCTCAGCAGCTGCCAGCACTGGTTGCTAAAGGAGATTTCTCAGTTCAGCAGACAAAAGTTGGATTTCACCTGTGCAGCACTTGTACACACGAGGAAAAATATGATATTAAATGCCTCTCACTTCAAAAAACAATGTATGGATCAGTATTAAAGATTTAAGCTCTCCATTTCCAGACAAATCTGTCCTTTACTTCATCTTGAGTAAAAGTAACACTACCTTCAAGAACTCCCCACTTGACAATGCTGAGAGATTATCAGCAATAAAGATTATCAACAACAAAGATTATCAGCAATAAAGATTATCAGCAATAAATAATCTGAACTGATGCCAGAGTTTAGATTCAAATATTGCTGGTTTCTACTTGTGTCTTCTAGTTTTGAATTTTCAGTATCTGCCTTCAGAAAGGTACAGCCCTGGTGTCATTATTAACAATATTCTACTTTGAACATGACTTGAGCTGTTAAGGAAAGAAAGCCAGAGGTTTCTTCCAGGTGAAACACCAGAAAGCAAGAAAAGCAGAGCTGAGAGAGAATCAGAAAATTTGTAATTGAACAGCAGTGAGAAAATAACAGCATCCAACCCACAGTGTAACTACACACTGCCCACCTCTAAGAAGACATCACTACACAAGATTTTTAGTATCTTGGCTATTAGCAGGGCTACACATGCAAAGCTGGTTATGAAACAATGATTTTTAAAAAGCACCACTTCAGTAGTCTCATATCTCCAGTATTACTTGCAAGTTTTCTAAACCTGCAACATTTTCTTTCAACAATCTCTGACAATCTTTGCTCCACTACCTCTAGCAATCAAATACAACAGCAGCAGAAATATTAACCTTGGAAAATCGCAGGAAGTGCAAAGCTGGGCGTATATTTTGGCAGTTTAACTGTGTTTTACCCAGCACAGTTAAATAAGCTGTGTGATTTCCATGTGCTTTGTGTGACTGGCAGGCTGGACAGATGTTGGAAGAGATCTTTTCTGCATCTGGTAAATGGATTCCTTGGCTCACCCAGTCACGAGCCAAGATCTTCACCAAGGTGCTGGTAGTGCTTTGGCAAAAATTGGAGGGCTGACAATAAGTGGGCTGAGCTACTCAAAAATGATCTTGAGATCAGAAATGACATTTCAGATTCTCATCTTTTAGGAAACTGAGCCAAAGAATAATGCTCTTATCTGCAATTCCATGGGAAAAGGACAGTTTCTCCCTTGTATGTCTCAGGAACATCTTCCAGTTGCTTTTGCTGAGGCTTAAACTAGCCAGGCTCACACACCCTGAGCATGCTGTGAGCTGGCCAAGTTACAGCACATGGGCAGCTTGCCAGGCTCATTCAGAATAAAGCACTCAGTAAGTGCAGATTCAGACATTTCTATCTGCATCCCAGGGCGACTTGTCAACTGGACTGCACTCCCACAGTGGGCTAAGAGACTGGGAAAAAAATGTCTTGGGGTAAAAGAGGCACTAGGTCCAGCATTTGGGGGGTTAAAGGCACCTGGGCCATGGCAGCCTGTGCTCTTTGCACTCTCCCTGCCAGGTGATTTTCCCAGTTATTCTTCAGAAAATGCCACGGCCCTGGGGAGAGCTGTGGGCTCACAGCAATCTGCAGCAGCCAAGGCACTGCTGTGATGATATCCAGGCTTCCCATTACGTGTTTGGGGTGCAAAAGCAGCCAGCCCCCCATAAACCATGGCTGGGCTGGAGGCAGTGAGCAGGCAGAGCCCAGCCTGCCAGGCAGAGCCCAGCCTGTCTTGACTGTGACACAGCAGCATCTCACTCCGTCAACCCTACAACTCTCCACGCCAACAGCTCCACTCATCCTCCTCTTGCCCAGGCCAGAGAGTGCAGCCCTGTGTCATGTGTGGGCACTCAGTCCCTATCCAGCCCCAGCACAGATGGTTCTGAAAGGATAAAATTGTTCCCACAATGACTTTCACCTGGATTTTCACTCACTTCAAACAGGTTTCTGCCTGTTGGTTTTAATGTGATATTAATTGTCAGAGTAACATAGGCTCACATCATACTAATAACTGCTGCCAAACAATGAGAAGATTTTACTTCCCACTGCTGAAACTGGGAAAATGTGGAAGTTGGGAGTGCCCAGACAACTCCTGCACCTCTGTGCTCACTTATTTCAAAAACATAAGGAAGCAGGGCTGCATTGTCACCCTATTTCAGTCAATAAGGATCAGGATTTACCAGTTATTACAGCTGATGTCACCAATCCTTTGGTGATCAGTGGCATAAATCCTGGCACATTTGCACTGCAGTGATTCCCTGGAGATGGGTCCAAGCCACACAGGGCTTCACTTAGGAGTGAATCAGCTCCCTAAGGGTCACAAAGATCACATTTGCAGTAGATTTTTTTTTTTCCCTTAGCTTTGTATTCAGTATTCCATAGCCCTGCTGCTGGGGCAGTTTGTCTGCTATGAACACAAACCATTGGGAAGGTCCTCACAGACCCATCAATCTGCTCATGTATATTCCAGACCTCAGAGCTATTTGCTCTTCCTCCTTCTCCCCCAGTGCCTTTTTTCCACCATCTCTTACTCCATGAAACTCAGTTGTAGCATCATTGCCATGCTCTAAAGGAGATGTTAATAAACACCCACCTGCCTCTTCCTGAATCTCACTGCTGCATCTCAAGAGGCAAGATGTGGATTCATGCTGGCTGACACCAGGTACTTCACATCTGCTTTTTCACAGCCCTGAGAGTGTCTCTCTCATTCAGGTAGCTTAGGTGGTGGAAAGAGCAGTGACTGCTAGGTCTGAGCTGCACAGCCAGACAGGCAGAGAGCTTCTCCTGCAGCTGCAGAATGGGCTCCACAGACAGAGGATTGCAGATTACAGTGTCCCCAACACCTCCTGTGGTCTCGCTCTACTCAGGCTACTGATCCCCACTTTGTCTGCTGAAACATCTGATTTTCCACACGCCTCACTGCAGCTCATTTCATGTTCCAGACCTAAACTCTAGAAACTGCAACTGGCACCAGCCCAGCCCTGCATCTGGCCTTCATTCCTCATCTGAGAAACACAGATACTCCATTCACCCCACACAAGCCCAGACTTTCCTAGTAGCCTTTACCTCCCCAAACAAACAAGGATTGGAGCAGAATAAGGAAAAAACCCCACTGACCTAAGGACAGTTCCAGCACTCAGCAACTTGCTGAGCATTGAAGCTGCACTGGCAGACTGATGGGTCCCAGGGGTGGTTAAAGGAGTAAGAGAAAGAACACAGGCTTTCGGACAGCAGTAGAAGAATCTTCACAAGACATGGGGGGGAAAAAAAGCATATAAATAGTAACTATCATTAGCAGATGTATACAGACTGAAAGGGAATGCAAGGCACTGGTCATGATACCACAAACATTATTTTAGACAATTTAAGACACACTGAGACTATATCTTATGGCAGCAGCCCTCTTGTTAGAGGGCAGAAACGAGCTGAGACACAGACTTCTTGTTTCTCACAGCATGAAAAGGAGCCTGGTTTATTCCTCTTCACAGTTCAGCCATCCTGACTCCAGCCATTCACTGACTCTGGCTGCAGCAGCTCCTGCTGAGGGTTTCCCTTGCAGCCTCTGACTGCAGCTTTTCCCCAGCCAGACTGTGACTGCAGGTTCCAATAACAGACTCTAAGTGCACACCCAGACTGACATCACAGCAGGGATTTTCTCTCCTCAGGATCTTTGCTCTTCATGGTGCTCTCAGTCCCTCTTCCTCGAGGTTTCTCCTCCTTCATGAGCCTCCCTCAGGAAAATGAGGCCAGCTAACCCACCCCCTTTTATCACACTTACCTTTGTTGGCTATAGCTGTGTCTCATGAGGGGTGAGGCTGTATTGGGTAATTAACAGAGCTGTTACCTATCAGGGGCCAGGTCACCTGTATTCCCTTCTTCTGCAATATCTATCTCCATTTTCCTAAAAGTTTATGCCTTCTACGGTTGCATTGAACCCTAGTGGGTACCTATCCACAAAAGAAATACTTTTGTTGTTAGCATCTATNTACCTATCAGGGGCCAGGTCACCTGTATTCCCTTCTTCTACAATATCTATCTCCATTTTCCTAAAAGTTTATGCATTCTACAGTTGCACTGAACCCTAGTTCCATTTTAGTGGATACCTATCCACAAAAGTAATTCTTTTGTTGTTAGCATCTACNCTGCACAACAAAAAATGCCAGGCTCAAACCGAGGAGCTCATCCCTGTCACTATACAGACACGAAGAACAGCACTCACCCGTCAGGATGAGAAGCGAGAAAAAGACGGAACTTTCTTTTGAGATTCTGACTTCTATAGTCTTTGGAATTTGATCAGGGATTTGGGGACGAGGTTAACACCTCTCTGACCGCACAGGTCAACCCAGAAGTCCATCAATTTGTTTCCCCCTGGAAAAGAATGTATTATTTACCAAACATCAGTCTTTGTTTATGTTACAAGCCTGAGAACTCCAGGACAGAAATGTAAAAACATCAGAAGGCTGAAAAATCAGGGCCACACATCCCCAGCAAACTCTGGAGCACTTTAGAGAGACAGGGCTGATGGCTCCACACTCACATCTGCAATCTGTAGGGATCACATCTGGCCAAAGCCCTCCTGCCAGCAGAGAGCACCAAGCCAGCTGTGCAGCACAGCAGCTTTGGGAGCCAGGCTGGGAGCTGGGATTGCTGTCCTGCCCTGGGGGCAACAGCTCTGCTCTCTCAGCCCATGGATGGCTGATCCTGCCTCAAGAAACAGCAAAAGCAGAGCATGGAGCTCCATTCTGTGCTCACAGATTTCAGTCATCACGTTTCAGTCAGCTTCAACAAGGGCAGAGTGGATTTTTCTTAGTCAGTTTTTTCTTCCGCTTAAAAATAGGTGACATCCATTTGACTTGTCAGTTTTAATTAGTATTTGCATTATGTTCTGCTCTAAAGAAGTTGTTCTGTTTTGACAAACAAGGGAGAAAAAATCTGATGCATAACTCAAGCCTAGAATTTAGGATGTCAACATGAAAGGCAAAACTAATTAAGATGCTTCACAGGAGATCCCAGCGCTTCCCACAAACACCAGTAACATGATGTTTTAGACAGGCATTCTTTATATTTGTATATTACAAACACATCCAAATAGTCAGGGATTCACAAAATTAAAACTGACATCAATTAGTGCTAGCACTGGAGCACAGACCAAGACTTGTAGCTAAGTTCAAGCCTAATGATACTGGATATTGCTGCAAGAACACATCAAGAATCAATCCCTATTTTGAATAATAGAGTGTAGTGACTCAAGACAAAGATGTGAAGAGAGTGTTGTTAGTAGCAGCAGCTAATGAGTAGAAAATTGACAAAAAAAGTGCAGATTCTCCAGAGTGCACTGCTGTAGTCAGTCAGAATTGCATACAAATATAACCCCAGGGAAACCAGCAGAAATAAGCATAATTTTTTTTAAAGTTATTTGACTTATTAGACATTTCAACTGACTCTGAAACAGACTGACAGAACAAATATTTTCCTTTTTTTGAAGCAGCTAAGCTAACCAAACTTACAGGTGAAGTGTGCAGCCAGGGCAAACTCGTGTGCACATTCCAATGATCCTGTTTAATGTTTAGTGCCATTTCTGACACTCAGAGTCAAATGAAGAAGAGGTCGCATTTCCCTTTACAAAAAAGAAATACCAGCACAGGAATTATTCTTGACTGACATAATAATATTCTGATATCTCACCTAGAGCCAAAGGCAGTGCAGTGGGAACCAGGCAGGTGCTCAAAGACCTTCATGCCCAGCCTAGTCCAGTGCTGAGGAGCTCTTAATTCAGGTTTATATTTCTCAGGATTCCTGCCTAACTCCCTATAACATTTTAGGGCTGTATTTGAGCACTGAAGTCACCCATGCCCCAGTGGCAGGGCAGGAAACAGGTAACCCAGGCACTGGCAAAGGGTTAAGATGTCACTGCACAAGCTGCTCACCTGAAGCTGGCCCAGGGATGAGCCCTGAGGTGGAATTTCACACAGCCAACAACGGTCCTAAAATCAGTTAAATTATTTAGAAAAGGCTGGTTGCAAAAGCTCTGGATATCCTTCTGAATAATGAAACCCAGCAGATCCTATAATTGAATATCTAATTTCACAGCAGCTGTGAAATTCTCTGCAAAACATTTACCCCTCAAGTGTCTCCTCCCATCTACATAAAATCCAGTGACTTGGGAACAGCAGAAACTCAGTCTAGCTGACAAACCAAAGCAGTGGATGCAATTTTACAGCTAATTGTGACAAATTCTGCTTGGGGCCAGCCCTGTTTATTATCTTTATCAATTATGTGGACGAGGGGATCAAGAGCACACTTGGTTTCAGCCTTTCTGTGCTGACAGGCACTGACCCCCAAGCAAACACTGCATTGACCTGAGGCCGTGGAAAAGGCTCCCAAAATTGGATGGCAGCACTGAGATTACAGGTGTGTAGTCTGAATAGAAGTGTGTGATATCACAGGGTGGAAAACTCAGAGTTTAAGGTTTTAGAATATAGGAATATATACAAAGCAAGATGGAGGTTGTTAATTTTGCCTACACGTGAGCTGCTGGAGCAATCTCCAATTTTTGAAAAAGATCTATTTATACTTCCATCATTAAGTCACTTCTCACTTTCATTTTTTATTGCCACTTAAACCTCCAACAGTCCTAATTTCTAACTGATAAAACCAAATCATTCTGGATTGGGCCCAGCTCTCCTCCTACATTAGCGTTACATTAGCATAACTACAGCTCTCAGTGAAATTAGTCTTGTTCACTTTGCTGGGAAACAAAGAAAAAGAATCAGTCCTACTGTTTCCTCCCTAATACACTTACAGGAGGAGTTTAGTCCACA
Source organism: Illadopsis cleaveri (assembly GCA_013399915.1). Lineage (NCBI taxonomy): Eukaryota > Metazoa > Chordata > Aves > Passeriformes > Timaliidae > Illadopsis > Illadopsis cleaveri. The sequence goes on along the minus strand of VXBB01008837.1, from coordinate 156,115 downwards.
AATACATATACATGGAGGGAGAATTACTCAGTATGGCCAAAGAGCATTGCAGCAAATCTGATGTTTTGTGGTCACTAATCATTTTCACCAAGAAAACTGGATCATTTCCCTTATCACAACACCTGCAGACACTAGAATTAGACAGCAGACATGAACACCAAATAAACCAAAATAAAATCAGTTCTACTTCAGCGTTGAAACAACTCCACAAATACCACGAGGGAAATTATAAATGAGCGTGACCGGACTCGAATGTGTGACAGATAATTGCACATCTAAACAAATCAAACGTGGCCTGCAGATCTGACTTTCCCCCACTGCTTTTGACTGTTCTCACAATGGTTGCTCTGTTACAGAAAAAAAACCAAATAAAAATCAGGGGACTGCAGCAGTGTGACAAATTTTACACAGGACTCAGGCCCTCAGTTTTGCCCCAGGCCAGTATAAAACCATGAGCTCTGCAAAGCCTCGGCACAGCTGACTTATTCAGTCCTCCACACTGCTAAAACCAATATTCACCTTCGATTTTCACTTCAAAGGTCCTGCTTCAGCAGGGTTAATGAGAAACAAGGAAATCACAAAGCAAATTAAGGCTTAATCATTGTGCAATTCCCTTAGATAACTTAATTGTCTCATCCTGGGTGTTTTGCAGTGTAATTAACTGCATCTCAGAAGCAAAGGTAAAACATGCTTCAGTTCAAGGTCACAAAACAAGCAGAATGAGGCAAGAACAGAGGCAAGATATCCTGACTTGTCACCTCCACTCAGTCCCCTGCTTCAACCACTAGGTAGCATCCACTCTTCAAATTGACACAAAACCCAAAGTCAATGCTAGCTGCTGACTAAAAATATGAGAGCAGAGGCTGGGAAAAGGAGCCTTTCCACATTGATCATATAAAGAAACTGCAGCTTAAGTCAGTGTTTGATGTGCAGTATGTCTGGCAAATAGACTTGTACACAAAGTTATCTAGCTCTTTTTACACATCCTTGTAAAAACCTACAGCAACTATGGACTAAAAGATTCGAGCACCACTTCTGAACTCAGCTGTAATTTACTCTTCCTTGCCGAGCTCTTTATCATCCTAATGGCCCTGCCAAGGCTAGAATAAATTCCACCAGACATATCATTAAAGTATTTATATAATCACTACAAGACAGTGACATAATTCACTAAACCCAAAATACCCCAAAATGCTGCTTCTCTCGCTTTACACTTACTGAAGTACCTTAATTAAATTCTATTTGGCTGCAAAGTGAAGATATGGATGGATTTACATATAATATAGAAACAGTCCATTTAATTAGCAGCTGAGATGTTTAACGGCCAGTATTAATTTCTGCTAAACACTGAGACACAGCTCTCAGCTGAAAGCTCTGAATTCAGGTAGTTTTTCAGGATTCATTGCACTTCAAAGGCTCAAAGGTAAATTTCAGATGCAGCTGCCCAACTACGGAGTCTGAGTTATGAGCTAATCAAGAGACCAACATTCAGAAGTGAGAAGACCTACAGAAATTGCTCCAGAGTGACCATCCCACCTCCAGCTCAGGCTGCAATAAGTCCTCTCTGCTGCAGCCCAGGGGACAGTGAAGTCAGAGAGGTGCAATTTGTTCCTTACCCAAAAGCCTGATTACCATAACTGCACAAAGCATGAAGATGGAGACATGGTGCAATCGCCATCCCAGATATTTTCACCAGCTGTGCTGTTCCAGCCCAGCTCTGTGCCCCTCCAAAGGGGTCACTTACATGTAACAGCAATTCCTCAAACAGCAATACCCACAAACACACTCTGAGGCAAGCAGACAGCTCCAAGCATTTGTAGGATGCTGCCTCTTGGGGTGGGGGGGGAGCAGTAGAAACTATTCACTGTTTTCCAAAATTTCAGCATCAGAAAACAGAGCGAGGGAAAGGTCTGGCGTCTGAAATGACACATTCTGTCAGGACCCACGGTTGAAAACAAAGTCTTTATTTCCTGCTTGGAACAAAGCCTGGCCAAATCTCTGCAGCCCTCAGAAGGGCTCAGGAGGGGAGCAGCAGCCCCACTTTGGAGCTCTCACAAAGGCACCGAGCGGCGCCGATCCCCGCTGCAGGGCAGGACTCACACAGACCAGCCAGCAGGGCTGCCCCTGCCTTTCATCTACAAACTCCACTTCTTAAACATGCTGAGCACAGAAACCCCCCAGAGTCTGTATTACCAACCTCCTAATTCTTTTTGTGTCCTAAGAACACGGCAAAAATAAACTGAGGCTTCCATTGCCTGCTGAAAAAGCAAAGGAAAAGCTTGTGCATGGCAACTAAAGCAAAGCTCATTTTACACTTTTCAGTCGCTGATACACAGAGTGCAAACCCCTGCATTCCCTGATGGAAACACAGGGTCTCCAGGGAGACCTTACAGCACTTTCCAGTGCCTAAAGGAGCCAGAAGAGACTGGAGAGGGATTTTTTACAAGGACATGGAATGACAGGACAAGGAATAGTGGTTTCAAACTGATAGAGGACAGGCTTAGATTAGATATAAGGAAGAAATTCCTCCCTCTGAGGGTGGTGAGGCTCTGGCACAGGTTATCCAGAGAGGTTGTGGTTGCCCCATCCCTGTTCAAGGACAGGTTGGATGGGCTTTGAGTAACCTGGTGCAGTGGAAGTTGTCCCTGCCTATGGCAGGGAAGTTGGGATCAAATGAGTTTTAAAGTCCCTTCCAACCCAAATAATTCCATGGCATTTCCTCAGTAAAAACAAAAATGCCAGCCTTCCTCCACAACCCCCCACCTTTTGCTTTGCTGCGTGTAGGTTATAGATTTTCAATTGTTCAAGTAGATGTGAATCTGTAAGGCTTCACCTCTAACCGCCCTGCATGTGCTTTTATGTTACAGAGCAGTTTCAGGCAGCAAAATGTCAAAATAAACAAGATAAACAGGTAACTCTGACAAGTTTTCCCAAGGGTAGAAAAACATTAGCAGCACCTGCTGCATTTTCCATCTGTTCTGAAGCACCCAGGAGGAAAATACACAGAACTTTTGTGTAGCAAATAATTTGAAATGTACAACCAGTCTTGATTCCTCTAGGAAAACCCAGGCTGTGTCAATAAATAAATAATCACACATATACACATTTCAATACCACAAGGAAAGCAGTACAAGGTCTACTCTAGAATCCAAAGAGCTTCAAGTCAAAGTGCAGCTCTTTTTCCTTCACCTGTCTATTCCTCTCTTTCAGTGGTGGCCTGCAGGGAGGGGATGGGCCTGGGAAGGAGAGAAATTTCTGGTCTAGGAGACATCAGGAGAGTCTCATGTGGAATCAGTTGCCCTCAGGGTTTGCAGACAAAGGCCCTGCTACCACTTTCATGCATGGCTTGGTTATGACTAACCCAAGCAGGGTTTAACCTGTGTCATTGCCTAAATACTTAACAGGCAGGGCTAGGTGTTCTGGGGCTTGGTGTCATCAGCTCAGGCAGGAGCACAGCAGCTCTGTGGGGTCAGGGGGGCTGGGAGGGGCACAGCCAGGCAGGGCAGCAAGAAGGACAGGTCCTGTGTGTGAAAGACACTCCTTGTCACCACTTCAGTTCCTCCATCACCACCAGCAGGGCAGGGAAAGCCCACAGGCTACCAGGGCAGAGCAGCTGGTTCCCACAGGAGACATTTGCTTCCTGGAACACCTTCTGACTTTCCCATAAAGAGATTTGTGCCAAAGAAGCAACCCTCCTTCCCTCAGCACCCCTGCTCCTGGGGCAGAACTGCCCCCTCCTGCCTCAGCGAGGTGTCCCTCCTGGTTTAGTCTCACCAATCCCCACTGGAACTGGATGTGGCCCCAGTTTCACACCACCTCAGGGTGCTGTAGTGCCCCTGGGGCTGGCACAGCAGCCACAGCACATCCTCCTCCTCCAGCCACACACTGCCTGGGAGAGCAGAGCCTCTCCCCAGGGGGATTTAAGCCCTTGGGGCTCCAGCCCATCAGCCCCATCCTGTCCCTGCCTGGCCAAGCTGTGCCCAGGTTGCCATTCCTACAGCTTGGGGCTCTCTAGAGCCAGACACAAACCAAAAGGAAATTGTCCTTTGGGAGCATTTGACAGGAACCACTTCATTTTATTTACGACTAGATCATAACTGGGGAGGGAAAGAGAAAAAAAGGCCAAAAAGCAAATACAATACTACCAATACATGTGTTCATTTAATAGTTTCTGAAGTGTGCTCTGGTTTTCTCTAGGTTTCTTTAGTTTTCCTTACCATATTGCCTGTTTCTCTGCAGCCACACACCCATTCCCTGCCACCTGCATGTCCCTGTGCCATAAAAATCCTTGGGTCATTTTTTATATTAAGGGATTTCTTAACTTCATTGTCCTCGCCAGGTCCCAGTTCAAGTACAATCCCTTCAAACATTCCTCTCTTATTTCAACCAGAAATGTCTATTACAATTATTTCCTGCAAATTGTCTGGGAGCTATTTCCATGCCCCCCTTTTTTTTTTCAATTGCAAAGCAGCTGTCACTTTTCACCCAGGAGATGGTTGTATTTTGATGCCACAGTAAACCTCTATCCTACATACTTATCAAAACCAGTGGAAACCTACCTCGAGGCAAAGCAACCTGCTTACAGTTGAGAAAACAATTTTGCATCCTATTTCCAGGGAAATTCAGAAATTTTACTTGCAGGAGAAGCACAACGATGATGAAAGGACATAACACTTTATTAAATGTGCTATGTATAAAATATTCCACATGCAAAATAAATGTTGTGCTTCAACTGGGCAGACATAAAATGGTTTGATGGCTCAAGTCTATTTAAAAGATAATCTAAGCAAGCTGTGGCTGTACAGACATTGCACCTAACCTAAAAGACATTGAAGTTTCCCTGATCTCTGAGAAGCAATCATTTGAGTTAAAAACCTTATCAGGAGATCACGCTTGGAAGAAAACATATTTCAGTTAATGGTTCAGACCCACCTTGTTTGCTCTGGAAACCGACCCTGGACTGTAAATTCTATCTCTGCTGTACAGTACTTATAGCCCATGAATAATGGATATTATAAACAAGCACTAGAAAATGAAAATTCAGTTAACAATGTTATAGAGCTCCCATCCACAAGTGTAGTTCATGAGTGATATGAATTTTAAGGTTCTTATCGCCAATGGAAAAAATTTGCATATCCCATCACAGAGTTCTTAGGAGAACCTATTCTGCATTTCTTATCTCAGAGTTTTTGTGGTAAGAAATATCGCATTAGGTCCAGTGATTTACATTTTTTCAATAAAATTCTAAATACATATGCAGTAGCTCTTTACTGACTGGTTTCAAGTTATAAATTATAAGCTTGGAGGTAAATACATTAGGACAAATATTGATTTCTAAGTAGTCACTATGAGTGAGATTTTATCCTGGTATTAAATTATCACACCTCTTGTGTTTTATATCTCTGTCTTATCTCCCAGTTACTACACTTTGTGACAGTAAATAAACAACACTGCCTCACTTCTGACAGTTCAATTCATTCTGTTCCACATGGAAGAAACAGCAGATACAAGTCCATGAAAGGGTTTTCTGGCAGCTCTGCTCAGAGAGACATTTTGAGATTTGCCACTATCATAAACACTGTTTTCAGCTTGTCACATCACCAAGCATTGCAGGTTTGACTGTAGAAGCAGCAGGTGAAGTCCAGTGCCTGTTGGAAAAGATTTAAAAAGTAACAATACTGCTTGGGGATGTCATAGAATGAATGGTCCTTGTCCATTCAACACATCTGCTCCATGGCTTTTCAGCAATTCTTTGGTTTAATGGATGTTCTTTGTTTTACTGGGTAATCTCAGCCTCTTAACACCATGGTACCTTAACACCATGGCTGTGTGTGACATCTGATTAGGAAACAGGAGCTCAAGTTGCAGGTACAATTCACCACTCCCATCTTTCTCTGCTTCACAGCCAGCACAGAGACTCCCCCAGAACAGCTCCAGCCAAGTCAGCACAGGAATATAATCAGTGCAACCTATTAGAACCTATCAGCTGAAGAACTGAGTACAGCAAAACCTGCCCCAAAACAGAGGTGGGGCAAAGAGCACAAACAGAACATCTTGCACACAGCATCCTCACAAAGCCCCGTGATGGAGACTGAGGGTGTGTCAGCCCTCACTGTGCCCCCAGCCCAGGGTCACCCTCTCTGCCCCATCCCCTCCCTACAACCCAACACCATCTTTGTGCCCTGACCTGCAACCCCTCTGGCTCCCACACCCTGCTGTTCCCAGCTCAGCTGTGCTGTCCTTCCCAGGACAGAGCAAAGAAATGGATATGACAGACTCTGCTTCCATGGCACCCCATGGAAAGGGACAAGAAAGACAAAGGGCCTTGAGGGGACACGCAGTGAGAAGACCAATGGCTGTATGGAGAAAGTTTCTCCCCTGATGAGGAAGGCAGCTGGCTCACAGAAGAAAACCTGTGGATCCAAGGAGATGTCTCAGATGCCCTGGGTCATTCACCTCCAGGTCCAGGCTGGGCTGCTGAGGCATGTGTGAAGATGTCTGTCAATTCAATCTGCTTTCTGGGAGTCAACAAAACTCAAGCTGATGTTCCAAATATTTATTAAAAAGTAGCTGCTAGTGGAGAAAAAAAAATCAATAAGTAGTCCAATGGCAGATTTATTATATTTTTAACAGGTAAAGGGAATTAATCTATTTTATGAACAAAAATGGAAATAGGAAAATATACTGAAGGATTCTCAATTAAACATTAAAATGGAAACAGCATATGCAATACACATTTATATATAAATATATTGGTTACATTCTTCTTAAATTGATGAAACAACATTCATTAGCAACATCCAAAATATTTCTTTGTGGCAAGAGATTCATCATCCTTCACAGAAATACTGTCTCTCCATAAGTTTCCACGACAACAATTTTAGAGCTTGGGACTAGAATAGGTATTCAACACACCACATCAAACCCAGAGCAAGTGATTTGAAACAAGTTTTTATGAGATCTCAATGAGACTTAAGGCCAGATATGCAACAAGTGGAATTGGCAGAATGTGATTTAAAATGTGGGATCTCACTGAAATCACAAATTTGGATTAAAGCTAGATTCCCACAGGGAAGCTGTGACACCACTCAGAATTCTCAGCTAAAACACACTTCCCTTTTTCTGTAAACAAATGCTAACAAAAATAAACTCTCTTGTACCCTGTTAACCATTTCCTAACATAAAAATAAAGAGCTGCTTGGGTAGGTTTAAAATAATTCAATATAAAACTCCATCCTATCCCAAGCACTGCCTCTCTCAAAGTGCTAACGAACTTAGGGTTCCCTGTTTGAGGCCACATTCCCTGCTTTCCATGGTTCATATTGCAAACCTCAGCTCCAGCAGGAGCCTACAACTGTGGCTGAGTCAGCCCAGCCCTGGGCACCTCCCTGGGACACTCAGAGCCCTTCTGAACAGGTCGTGGCAGTGCTGTGCTCCCTGTACTGCCAGAGCCATCCCCAGCCCGTGGGGTCTGCACTGCAGGGAGCTGCTCAGACCCACCCCAGCACAGCAGGAACTTTGCCTGTGCCCTGCAGAGACCTGGGCTCAGACCCTGTGGCAGAAGATGAGCAGATCAGATTTTGCATAGTTTGGTGGAGCAGTGACTCTGTGAGTCCTGGGGAGATGCCCTGTGGTGCTCCTGCTGCTCCCATTCCTGCCAGGTGCACAAGGGACTCTCACAGCTTGCCTGTTCAGGACCTCTTTGGACATGGTTTGGTTCAAATACTTGCTGGCTGTTAACTTTGGAGCCTGAAGAAGAAATAGTGCAAATACAAGCTTAAAGAACAAAATAAAAAAAACCCCCATACCACATTACCTTCACTGAACATTCAGTTAAAAAGACAAGAATCCATAAGATGAAACCCCACCTTTGGGGTATTTGAGATATTTGGCAAACCTGCACAACATTCTTCACAATTGCCTTAGAGCAGTATATTTCACTTGGCACTAGATGCTTCAAATTATTTGCTAATGTGATTCTAACTAACACTGTTGTGGCTAATTGCAAATGACTTTGAAGACTAGTCATGGAACACAGGACATCTCCCTGGCGTGATGGGACAAACACTCCCTGCAGTTATGTGCCCTCAGTGCTTCTCTTATCCAAGTTTAACTCAAAATGATTTTGCTTGCATGGAATGGTGTGAATTCATCCAGGGTGGTTTTTCTGGAAGGCGAACAGACAACAGTTATTTCTGAGGGTCAAAATACCTTTATTTGGCCATGCTGAGGCAGATTAAGAGGCCAAAACAGAACTCAGTTTGATTCCTATTATGGGAGGCTGGCTGCAGTGCATTTTAAAACAACATTCATCTGAAGTGGCTGAGATGTTCAAGTTTGAAACTTCCTAAGTGCCAGGGCACCCTATAAATGCAGGGCCCCCCCTCCACTGCAGTGACCTTCACCACATGGCAGTAGCAGCAGCAGGGACACTCAGTCCTCATGGAGGCAACACAGCATGCAAAGCTCCTTGGCCCGCCTCAGAAACAGACTGAATTTCTCTCAATTCCTCTTCTCCCCCCAAAAAAAAAAATCAGCAAAAGGGACGATCAGCACCAAATTTGTTTCAGAAAGCAGAGCACAAATGGCTTATTATCTTCACTAGGGATTAGGCACACAGCCTGCTCAGGCTTTGGGGAAATCCTACATACCTCCATCTGCAGGCAGATACAAAGTCTGGTCTCATTCTTTTAGAGCTCAGTGCTGGGAACTCAGTGCTTTGACTGGAACCAAAGAGGGAAGGCTGCAGTCCTGGAGCAGGGGCAGGGCTGCCTGCTGTCCTCCTTAGACCCCCAGGGCTCAGACCCACCCCTCTCCCTGCTGTGCCACTCAGCACACCGGCATCAAGGCAGGTGTGCTGACCTGAAGGTGGAATTGCACCAGGGGAGCCTTACCTGTTGATTTAATGGGATTGTTTCAAAGTAGGATGCAGGTATTTAAAGCCATAAAGAGATGAATTCACAATGAAGCAAAGGAAACAAAGGAGTTATCTCTACAGACAGCTGCCCTCACACACACACACACACCTTTCATACTCCATTAAAGAAACAGCCTTATCTTTGCCCATGTGCTTGTGTCTGATGTGATACTGGCCTCTCCAGCACTTCATGGCATTGTTTCCCATGATGCAGACAGCACTGTCCAGCCTTTAACAGAACTGATGCATAATTATGCTTAAGCAGCTTTTGTCTCCCCACGAGTTAATTACAGTTCCGTACGTGAATAAAATGGGAAAAAAAACCTCCACTTTTTCTCCCGTCAGCAAATTCATGTTCTGTGATGGGCAAAAGGACGGATTTTTGGAACAAACACTGCCTTCCCCTTCTGCCTCTGTCTGCAAGTGTAAATGTTACTGGAACTTAAAAGTTGCAATCTGCGTTACACAGATGGGACTCTGCTATGTTCATTTTTTTTATTGTGATGTTCATGTAGCAGTGGCTTTTGAAAGATGTTTGGAATGACTGCTGGCCATGACAGGACACTGCCTAAATTAGAATCAGGCTCCAAGTATCTTACTGCAATTAGATTATGTCATATGTCATATACTTACTCATGGCCTGGGAAGGAGAGTGCAAGGGTACTTAATGTCTGTAGATACTCAATTAAAACGACTGCATCAGACACACACTCGCCTGGCTTCTGCCTGCCTCACATCAAGCCCAGGCTAGTTCCCCTCCCTCAGGAGGAAAGAAAAAGGAAAACACGCACCATGTCCATACGTACTACACCTGCTGGCTAATACCTGTCTGTTATCTATACCTGGTTTCCTATCTAAAATGTAAAAAGTCATGCAGTTCACACTTTGTTTGATACAGTTCGGGTTAAGTTAATGCTAGAAAAATAGAATTCAGAGGGAGGGGAGAAAGGTTTGTGTGTAACAAATGGCAATTTTGCTGTCTCTTGAAGGTTGCATTTCAAGCATAACTGCATTTCTCCATGCACTCTGAACGCTTCCCTTTTCGAGTATTGGCATGCTCGTGGCAAAAGCAACCAAACCAATTAATTAGGCACACAGTGAAAGATGACATTAAAAAAAAAAAATAAAAGATCAGTCATTTCCACTCTGAAAATCCTTGATGTCACAGCGATAAGCTAAGCATGAAAGGTTGCAGACTCCTTCCTTGCATGAGGGCAACACCAGCTGTGCAACGCACACAGCTAGAAAGGCTCTTATATATTATATATACAACTGTAATCCAGAATAAATAGTACTGTCCTGACTCATAGGTGTATTTCAGCGTGGTTGTTGTTGGTTGTTATGGCTGGAGAGTGCTTGCTTTTCATCCCTTCTGTCCCGCCCTTGGACACATCAATGAACAGCAGCCTGGGAGTCCACAGTGTCAGCAATATCCTTTTGTATTCCTTTCGAAAATTCTGGTTAAGAAGCCCATAGATCACAGCATTGAGGCAGCTGTTAAAATAGGCCATAAAATAGCTCAGGACGAAAAGCCATTCTGGAATGTGTGGCTGCACTTTTGAAGGATTAATTGAAACAGCCAGGCCAATAAAGTTTAATGGTCCCCAGCACACGGCGAAAAGGACAAAAACCACAAACATGGTCAAGAAGTTTCGGATGTCAGCTGCCCTGAGTTTCTGCTTGCAGTCTTGCCTCACCCTGTGCTTGACCTGGATGACCAAAATCCAGATCCTCAGGTAGCAAAACGTCACAACAGAGAGGGGGACGATGAAGTGAACCACCACCACCGTGATGGTGTACGACGTGCTCACCGTCTGGGCAAAGGTGCACGAGTAAATCCGGGGGTCGTACTGCAAGGAGCCAACAAAGAAGTTTGGCACAATGGCCACCACGGTGAGTACCCAGGTCAGGCAGAGATAGCAGCAGGTGTTCTTCAGGTTGAAGAGCTTGTCGTACCGCAGGCTGTGGCAGATGTAGCAGTAGCGGTTGATGGCGATGGCCGTGATGTTGAAAATGGACCCGATGACACTCAAGCCCATCAGGAACCCACTTATCTGGCAGTGGACGTTTCCCATGGTCCAGCCATTGTGGAAGATGGCACTCAGGATCAGAGGGTAGGGATAAACTGCAACCACGAGGTCTGCAACGGACAGGCTGACAACAAAGATGTTGCCTGCAAAGAAAAGAGAGACCGTGAGAGGTTAGTGTAGGTCCAGATGAACAACTCAACTCAAAACTCCTCTTTACTTGTACCTCAAAACTCCTCTTCAGGCCTAAGTCTTCTGATGGGCTCCACTCTACTCTCCACTTGGAATTTGAAACCCTAGAAAATAAGATTGTGCTCCGCTAGTGACAGCAATGGAGAGTAACTAGGCATGATTGACCTGCGTGTTCCTTCTTAGGAACAGTCTACAAGAGAAGTGTCATCCTTAACTTGGCTAAAGCTGAGAGTCAGGTACCTGCTGTCCTCTAAGTTGTGTAGGAGAGAAGGATTTTGTTCTCCTTGTTAATCAGCCACCCTGACTCTCTCTGACCATCATGGGCAGGTTATGTTTTCAGTGCTTTATTCATTTCACTGACATCAGTTGCACAGGAAAGGTCTCTTTTGTTCTTTTGCATGTAAGCAAGTATGCTTACAGGTATTCACCAGAATTTCTGCACTGTTCATGCTAAGGATTGTGTGTTCTTCAAGGAACCATGGTGCAGCCAGCCTTGGTGTGCTTATCTTATTTGGTATATTTTCCTGTTCTTTTAATGTTAAAATTGTCCAGGTCAATAAGGAAGGCCAGTCACTTCTTCACTGTCTGGTCCTAGGCAGAGAGTGTGATTAATAAGCTGCAGTCAGCCATCTCTGCAGAGTTTGTGCTGCAGGTTGTTCATTTAAGCTCTTACAACAGAAAGTTGACAGTCTCTGCAAGTATAAAATAATTTAAGCCTTATTGGATTGAAAATGCTGCACTGTGTGGGACAACACCTGCCAGCTCCACTGTGAGGAGCAGCCTCCAATGACCTGGGTGAACACTGACCTTCTAACAGCACTTACTGCTCATTTCATGAGCCTGGTGCATTTTTAGGGAGGCAAAAAGCCTTTCTGTCCAGTTTGCCAGTCAGCAGAGAGGATTACATTAAGAGGTCTTGTGGGAACTGGTGTAACTACAGGACTAGCTGTAATGTGGAAAAGGACATCTGTCAACACTCAGCATTTTGATGACCACACAGAGTGACATTTCAGCAGGAGCTCAACACTCCAGTTAGAGGACAGCACACTAGAAAAAGTAGTTGGTTTTCCTATCTCTGCAACTTTCAGGTGTATCTGCAGTAGTGGGAAGGAAAATATTACAAGACAGCTTATATATATACACAGAGAGAGAGTATATATAGAGAATAGTTATATGTAACACACTTAAGGTGTGAACACTTGTGCCCCTGTGTGATACATGCAACATCCCATCCAGCTGATCACACCTGCACCTCCTCTTCAAACCTTCACATCCTGCTGTCTAGTGGAGTAGATACATATTTTTAAAAATTACTAAAAAGAGGTATTTTTGTGCAGTATTGCTGAAAGGATTCTCTTACATCTCAATTCAACCAGGTCACAGGCTTTAGAACTTGGAAAAGACACCCAAGGGCTGCTGGAAATTTGCATTGCCACTGCAGTTGGGTCATGGCTATGTTTGTGCCAACAAAAACTATCAGGACTCGTCAACAGGTCATATCAGGGCACTCCATGCTGACTGGAAAGCAGTCCAGACTGGAGAACAGCCCCTGGCAGTGTGGAGCTCAGGCAGCTGACACAGATTGTCACTTAAAAGTAAGTATTAGCAGAGGTCATGTGAAGTGCTAAAACCTCTTTAGAGAGAAATTTTACATGCACAGGTTTACCACAGCACACAGCTTTGGCCTCTGCTGGGCCTCAGTGCTGCTTTCTTCCTGATTTAATAACTTACTGAGAGCCTTTTAAAATGCAGTTACTGGACCTGGTCCCCCATATAATTAATTCCATTTATGCCCATTGTCAAGAGCAGAACCAACTATGGCCAGGCTTAGTGATGCTGCAGGCACCCCAGAGAGGGAATGCTCTTCTGCAGCAAAACTTTTACTCACTCGATCAAAAATATGCACTTCGACACAAAGAAAGTGTGCCCCCAGCACCAGAATTTCCTTTGGGAAACCTTTTCTAAAACAATTTTCAAGAGAGTGAAACAGAGACAGAGAGGTATCAGCAATCCAATTTAGGAGACTTCCAGAGGATGCTGGAGACAGACTCCACTAACTGGACTACAACTCTCCCTCTTCACCAGACCTGTCCTACTTGGATACACATTTACACACAGGCAGCCAGAAAGCAAATCTCTGCCTTTGCTGGGCATGAAAGAGACACATTCAGCACCCAGTTCCAAAACAGGCAGAGCAGAACAAAGCTGAATATTCCCTACTTAAAACACCACATCCGTGGATTTAATCCAAAGCTTAGGAAAATCATAGGGAAAATTACTAGTCTACTTCATTGCCAGCTGCTGGGATAAATCAGCTGTTTCTGCTGGTCTTTCTTAACCAACTTGAATATTTGAAAGGAAGTAAAAAGATAAGGAAAAAAATCTATAAAAATAATAATTCACAGGATGAACTTCCTAGTTTGGATTCAACCCAAGAGCATGGTATTGTGTGTATTATTTTGACACAACTTCATTGCAGGGAGAAAATGAGATGGTTTTATCAAGAAAGGAATAATTTCCTCCTCCTCCACTCAGGAAGCAAACTGGTGCAGCCTCACCTCTCCTACCCACCAGCAGACCCATGGCCCAGGCAGGGTGCTGGGTGCTTGGAAATACAGCCAGAAAGTATTTTATAACCCAGTACTATTTCAAAGAAACAAACCCACCTCCCAGTTTATGTGGGAATGTGCTCAACTTCACCCTTTTCTTCTGGTGAGATGAAGGGGCAAGCCAGACCCATAAAACAGCCACTGGCAGGCCAGTCCTGGAAATCAGTGCATTTTTAATGGCTGAGTCCTGAAAAGAGGGGGCACATGGCGTGCCACCAAAGCAGAACATGCCCTTCAAAGTGTGGGAACTGGCTATTGGCTAATTATTAAAACAGGAGTAACCTGAGTTAAACATTCCTGCAGCCTTGCAGTCCCTGGTTTGCTGTGAGACCACCTCGTGCTGAGCCCTGCACCAACAGCTTGTGTCCTTCCCTCTGCAGGATGAGGCTGGACCCTCCTTCCCAAAGACTCTGCAGAATGGAAACCCATCTAATATGTGGCTTTTAGGTAAGGTAAAGAACAGTCTCCTGCCATTGATCTTCATTACTTTTTTTTTTAAAAAAAACATTTTCCCACTATAAAACAAAGGAGTCTGACCCATAAATAATACCAGCAGGGTTTTATCTCCAATTTAAATTTATCTGCTGCTGTAACACTATTTTCAGATATATCTTTTTCTCTTTGTTGTCATGTGACTGTATTTCCTTATTAGCTTTCACATTTTCCGTCCCTTTTTAAATTTCTACTTACTATAAACTGGCTCATGTGCCCCTGTGCTCCATCCCCCACTTACAGAGTCATACATGAAGAGGCAGGAATGGTGGAGAAAGGCAAGTGTAACACTGGTGATACAGACTTGTCCACATTTTCAGAGAAATTATAAATTATTTTACATTACAGAAGTCCAAAACAAAGCTGCAGATTATAGAGGTACAGTACACTGCTCACAGTGTAATCCACAACTGTTTAGGGAAAAAAAAAAACCCTACTCCAAACAACCTGAAGCCTAGCTGCAGAGCAGATTTTAGGCACGTGCAAGTGATGCAAAAGGGAATTTATC
>VXBB01008837.1:108394-141157 GCA_013399915.1 Illadopsis cleaveri | reverse complement strand
TTACAGAAAATTCCCTGGGAAAAGAATTTCAGAAAACCAAACTATCTCAGGCATGAACCAGGGCTACAGAGATGCTCAATGAACCCTGAAGTTAGCACTGCTACCTGTACAACCAATGCTGAACTGAATTGTCCTGAGAGACAGGATTGGCACCAAAGCAGGAACACAGTTGTGTGCATCAACTTCTGCTCACCTGGAACGGCCTAGCTCCAAGTGAGCCTGCTGTCCAGGCTGCTGCTTCCCTCCCACTCTCTGTGGAGGGATTTGAGTTGCTCCCAAGTGCCCAGCACAGCATTTTGAGGCAAACAAAACCACACACAACAGTTTCAAAGGCAGCAAGTGAGAGGCTGACCCACGAGCACAATGGATGAGTGCCATGGGGCTCAGTGCATGAGCAGTCACCTTTGCTGTTCCAGCCTCTTCCCAGCAGTGAGATCAGACCCTGGTGCCTGTCCAGCTTCTGCCACATTAACTGACAGCTGTAGAAAATCAGGCCTAAAACCTGTCTGGATAAAAATGTGCTAAGATTCACAATAACAGATTTACAGCATCACAGAATCAAAGAATGAACTAGGTTGGGAACGACCTTCAAAATCATCTAGTCCAACCTATGACCTAACACCTCATCAACTAAACCATAGCACTGAGTGCCATGTCCAATCTTTTTTTTTTAGCACCTCCAGGGACAGTAAGTCCAGCACCTTCCTGGGCAGATGATTCCAGCACCCAATCACTCTTTCAGTGAAGAATTTCTTTCTAACATCTAACCTAAACTTCCCTTGGTGCAGCTCCAGGCTGTGTCCTCTTGTTCTGTCAGTTGCTGCCCAGCTTGGTGTCATCCACAAATTTACTGATGGTGGACTCAATCCCCTCATCCAGATCATCAATGAAGATATTAAACAAAATGCTGAAAGCTTATTGATGCAACTGGTATGTTTGCAGTGACTTCTTACTACTATAATTATACTATAAACCACGGCTTATAATAAAGAGAATCTTAAACTTTATGTTTGTTCATTCAGGTTTTATGAAAAAATCAACAGACTCTACTATCAGGTCTTCCAGATAAATGGGATTTAAGACACACATCAGCCTCAGAGATACATATATAATGAGGTTCAGTAAACAATTTAACAGGCCATGACTGTAAAGCAAGCCTCTGATGACCACTGACCATAATCTAATACTCTCTGTTTAACCTTCCAAAGCTTATGCTCACTGCAAAACAGAAACAAAATGTACTATTTGCTCCAAGCAAAAAAAACAGTCATAAAAAGCTTCATTCAGCATGCAACAAGACTCTTTATTAGCTGTGATAGCCTCCTTTTTCCTGTTTGTTTTTACCTGCCACTTGCTGTGTGATTGCTTGTATGTCACCAACCTCCAGCCTGCAGACGTGAAGGGTGTGCTCAGTCCTGCAAACTAAGTGGCAGTTCATAGAAAACACTTTCAGATCAATTTTCTTCCTTTTTATGACATAAAGATACCACTGAGTGTGTGCAATGGTATTGATCATGAACTGCTGTGATTAAATGGATGGCCATGCTGTGGTGTTGGGGGATGCTGAGCCTGCAGCCCTCACTCTGACCAGCATTTATGTCACAAATCCTAAAGGGTCAGTCCTGGGGAGGACAATATTTACCCCACCAAAGTGCATTAAGAACCATCCTTTTGTAGGGGAGTGTGACCCATTGCACTGATCCTTACAAGCTCCTGGATTCCAGGGCAGTGTGAACACCACAGGCAATGACACAGGAGGAATCTCAGACTGTTGTCATCTCTTTCCACCATTCTGATAAGCACTGATTTATCTGATCATGACAGCCCAGTGTATACTTACTTACCCATTCTGACAACTGAAAATGTTTGACAGGGGAGCACAAGTGAAAATCAGCAAAATTCTCACTGAGATACAGGAAAAAAGAAAAAAAAAAAAAAGATTTGTTGTTCAATTCATTAATCCATAAATTTTAATTGAGGATGTTATTTGTGTATTTAGGGAGTATGTTCAAAGAGAGGAATAAACAAGAGAAAGGAAAAGGCATTCAATTAATTATCTGCTATCATTACTGCATTAGCATTCAGAGGGGGATGAAGTGTGGTTTCCTGCAGTTAAACAGACAGTGCAGTTGGGCTGTCAGCTGCTCCCAAATCCTGACTGTGCTGTAAAAAATGATACAGAGGGTAATAACTAGAAGGGCAGGAGGCATTGCCAACCCACAGCATTCTTAGGATATATGATTAGACAATGTGGAAATATCCAATTCAAGGACATTATGAAAGTCCTAAAAAATGCATGAAACTCCAGAATAATTTAACTCCTGGAAACAGTCCTTTGAGATCTCTCAGCACAACCATGAAGCCAGAGAACAGCAGCATGCTGTGGGCTACTAAACTATTATCTGGTTTTCTGGCATCATTCCCTATGGGAAAACTGTGGGCACTTAGAGCTGCTCCCTGCCTTGTGCCAGCCCTGCAGATGCACTGAGCAAGGCCAAGGCAGCCCACAAAGCAAATTCTCCTCCTCTTCCTCCTTTGCCTTCCTGTGACCAGGCACTTTGGCACAGCTTTGGCACCACTGGCTCCACTTACTTACTGGAGTAAGTGGTGGTCTTGATCCAGCTCCTAATAAATACAAAAGAAGTGCTAAAAAGTGCCTTTTCTGGTTATGAGCCCCAGATCTTTGTCACATCCACCAAACTCATCACCTGCAGTAACACTGTGACACAGTGAGCCAGTCCACACAAAATCTTGATTCCTTCTCGTATCAGTTCCACATTCCTGGACTAAAGATGGAAACACTGCCTGCCTTCACAGCACATCCCAGCAAGGCTGATGGACAGCAAGTGTCAGAGTCAAGAGGGCCCCCAAATTGCACAGAGTGAGAGGAAGCCTCAGCACCTGTGGCAGTGCCAGGTGACCTGCAGAGCCCTGGCTGCTGTGTCTGACTCCACAAGGACAGCATGGCTGGTGGCTACCTGCTCCCTAAGGCAACTTCTTGTGGGGCACAGATGTCCCATCCCTTGGGAAGGGTCTACACAAAACTCCACACAGCCAGAGGTCAGCCCAGGTACCCAAACTAGCACCTGACACCCTGGGTGTCCCCCCTGAACTCCAGCTGTTCACCCTCCTTTTCTGCCTGAGGTCCCTGCAGAGAGGCACTGTGTCATGTAAAGCAGCTGCCTCATCCACATGCAGGCTGTGTAAGAAGCACAATGCCAATGCCCTCATGTTTACCCTCCCACACTGGCCACATGGGCACAGGGATGAGCTCTACCAGCCCTCATTAACTCCAGGCCCATTATTTATCACCTGGTTTGTAAAGTGCTCTCAAAGAGGAAAGACCCTGTATAAACACAAATATGAATTATTGCCAGCATCCACTGAAATGACAAATCAACATCCATCCTCTCCCAGTCCCAGCAGCTGTACTGCCACCATTTGCCATCTGTTACTATTCTAGAAAAAAAAAAAAATCTGTCAACTCAGGCTTAATAGACTTAATAATGCTCTTTTGCTATTGATGTTGGTCAAAGTGTGTTCCTGGAAAGGAGCTGTGTGCAAGCAACCAATTCCTAGGCAGCTGTCAGGAAGAGAATACAGTCAAAAATGAATCCACAGCTCATTTGAGTGTTAAAAATCCTGTCTGACTGCCCTGGGGAGCCCTGCTGAACCACCACAGCTGAGCCTGGGAGCTGGTCCTGCTCCTCCTTGTGCCTCACCAGCACAGTTTGTTGACTAAACCTTAGTGCCAGCACCAGTCACTGCAGCCACAGATATCCCCTGCAAAGGAGCAGGTGCTCCTGTGCCACAAACAACAACTTGTCATGATCTCCCAGCCTTGACATACCAGGGCTGAGCCTCACTCCAGCCCCAGCTCTTCCTGCTCAGTCGGTGGGAATGGGAGGTGGGTTTTTTTTTGTCCTTACAATTCTTTTGAATTGCATATGGAAACGAGGAAGCTACTAAAGGAATAGTCACCACACAAAAATGTTCCCATTGATGAAGGCCATTTAGAGTTTAACTCATGCTGAAGCAATTCCAGGTTACCTAAATGAAGGCTTGGGTGTTAGGGCAGTAGCAGGGTGATAATCACCCGTGCCTCTGCGCAGCATTTGTCACTAGACTTAGGAAAAAGAAACATAATTTGGATCCAAATTATCTCCAAGGTGATAGCCTAGTTGTAGGCCACAGCACAGTCCTGGTATGCCTTACAGGGAGTGCTGTGCTGCCATTGATTGGCTTTTCTTTGGAAGACCTTAACCTTAAAAAACCCCCATGGGCTAGATTTAGTTCACAGAATTCCTTAAGAGCCCACTTTTTTTTTTTCTCCTGTGGCCTCATGCTGAACCTGGCATGAAGCAGGTACAGCCACAGTACCCACACAGAGTGAAGATGAAGCTGAAAGAGAAATGGTGCCATGAAGAACAGGAAAGCAGCATGGGCAACTAAGGGCAATGAAAAATGTTGAGATACCTGAATTATTGCTCATCCTGCCAGGAAGAGGAGTAATATTCCTTACAAAACAGGCAAAGAAAGAGCCCCAGGAGGTCAAGGCTTCCTCAAGACTATGTGAATTGTGAGAGACATTGTGCATGCAAGTAGGAGAAAAGGAAGTAAAAGAAAATCTGTTCTGCATCTCTTGGTTCATTCATAACTATTTACTAATCCCACTGGAAATGGAGTTACTTTCACCTGGAAACACTTCAGGGACTCTGATACTATTACACAGGCAAAAGTCCAATGCAAACAATTAAAGCTGGTTCAGTAAGAATATAATGATACTGGAAAATAAAAAAAACCCCAAAACTCTCATGTCCTCATTTTCCCAGAAAGGAGTCCAAAAAGGAGTGTTTCCCAGAACATCAGCAAAAGTTTCACTGCAGATATTCCACAGGGTTTACAGAACTCATGTCAAGCCTGGGTACAGGATGAACAACGAGAAACGATGGATGATATGAGAACCTTGCACTGGGGAGTCCCAAATGTATTGCTGGAGGGCATCTGCTCCTGTTCTTTTCCTAACGACTTACAAAACACTGAGGTGAAGTGTGTGGGACTGGAAAAAAGATGTTTTTGCAGCAAAGTTTCCAGAGGAAACGTGTTCCAACAGGAGCCTGTGTGAACGAATGGTTCGAGTGGGTGTGCTCTGACACTGATCTCAATGGGACTCCAGTGGTGGGTGATATCCAAGTGGCTTGAAGGCAAATAAGACTTCATGGGACAGTGACACCCAAATTCCTGAAGGAAGTAAGTAGTCAGACTCACAGGCAGCAATACACACATTCAAGGGCAGATCTCACACTTGTGGATAATACTGATAAGGTATTAATAATAACGATGATGATGAGGCTGGCAGACACTTTGCTATCAACAGCTTTCTAATAGAAGAGCACTGCTGGATTCTGCTCTTACACAAAATTTGTTTTGCCCTCAGCGAAAAAGACAGAAAAAAAAGCTCCAGAAGGAACAAAAGATGCTGAAAAAAAGAAGGGCATCTACATAAGCCAAAGGAACTCTGACGTATTTTGCTAAATTGCCTAATCCTGGAATACCCCTGAGTCCTACTTTCTGATCTGTAGTGATAAGGGCAGGCCTACTTTTAGAGTTGTATAACCACCATCAATTGATGGTGCTTTCAGTGTCTCCTCAAAACGTTTCCCCTCCTTTCCCTTTTTCTCCCTAATGAACTTTTCTCAGCAACAAATAAATCACAGACATTTCTTCTCTCTGAATCGACTTGACATCCACACCTCCACACTTCAAAGTGGTCATGTGTTAACTTGAGCCTCACAATTCCCATCAGGAACCCATCAGGAGGTGAGGGCCAACCCTGAGAGGACCTTTCAAGCCAGTGGGTGGTTGGTAAAGGAGACTCTGCTCCCCACCTTCATGTTTGTATTGAAGGGTGTGACTATGAATCCCATCAGCAACAACAGAGCTGAAGGGGCCCTGAGAGGTTGATTCATCATCCCCCTCAGCCACAGCTCTTAAAAACTGACGAGGAGGAGCCTTTCTTCACTTGGACCAGGCTGCCCAGGTAAATGGTGGAATCACCATCCCTTCAAGTGTTCAAAAAATGAGTGCATGTGGCACTGGGGGGATACAGCTTAGTGGTGACCATGGCAGTGCTGGACTAATGGTTGGACTTAATGATCTTAGAGTTCTTTTCCAACCTTAATGAATCTATGATTCTGTGATTTCTGTAACTACATTGCCCTTACTCAAATCCAAGCTACCTTCCACTATACTTGCTACCATAAAAGAAAAGCTTTAGGCATGTGCTGGTTGAGCAAACTCAAAAAAAAAAAGTAATAACTCAGCACCTTCAGTCAGTGTGAGATCTCTCCTCTGGCAGGGGCAAAACAGAGGAAAAAAGCTACAGGTTTTCACACTGCCTTTTGCCCCTGAAGTGCTGGAATTTCTATCAGTTTTTGAGGTCATGCTTTCCATTTGCCACTCTCTCCAAAGACAAGAGAAATGGTCAAGTTTGCTAAATTTCTGAAAGAAAAACCTCTCTCACTCTATGCAATTTCTGAAATGCCCTCTTCTCCACTCCTATACTGCTTTATCTAACAGCATTTTTTGGAGAGCTGTCATTCATTAAGCATAAGATATTAATTCCTGCCTTCAAGCCTCTTCAGAGCCATTTATGACCCTCCATTTCCTCTCCTTAGGATTCCCTGCTACTTTTCATTTAATTGCTGAAACCCCATGTTGTTATCTGTCCCCAATAAGGTAATTTTGTTTATGAACTAACTCCAAAGTAAGAGAAGTTTTGAGGATGAAATGAAGCATGGGCTTAATACAGAGTCTTCTAGGGAGAAGTATTTGTAACAAACACCAACATTCACCATGGAATTTTCAGGGTACTGGGAATATCACAGACCATTAAAGATACTTTTCTAAGAGGGGGTTGATTTGGCAGGGTAGGAAAGGATGAGGGTTTCTAGTCCTCAGCAGCAGTGTAACACAGACACATCCAGGTAGGGATTGAAAACTCACAGCATGTTGCCCACCTCCTCCTTCAAAGGGAATCCCAAAAGCACAGGAACACAGAGAGGACAGGGAGGTATAAGGCAAGGTTAACGTGCACTACAAAGAGCTTTGCAGAAATTCTGTCCAAAAATTTGCCTGGCACATTGCTGGCAATGGATGAGAGCTTTGCACATGAATGAGTGGAGTCCAGAAAAAAGTCTCAGCATGAGGTGTATTTCCCTGTCAGGCATGGGAGCACACCAGTGTTGGTTGCACATTCATTTAGGCAGCTCAAGAAACTTCTTGAGAGTGTGGGAGTCACCTTCAACCTGGCAGGACCTTGTACAACAACCACACGAAATGTCTTAACACTCAAAGAGCTCAGCTGAGTTCTGTATGTACTCTGAGGAATCAGGGGGTTTATTGTAACACCAGAGTTGGCAGGAACCAGGATTTGCAGCTTCAATAACAGATTTACACCAAATAACAGAGCCCAGCTCTTGCAGCAAACTCTCCAGCCTGAACTCCCCAAAAACCTCCCCAGGGTCACACCGTGCCCAGGCTGTGTCACCACCCAGCTCTGGCTGCCACATCTCCCCAGCTCTGGGGAGGAGGAAGATGAACCCCAAGGAGCTTGGGCCATGTCTGCTGACTCAGCAGGTCTCACAGCCCTCATCTGGGAGCACAGAGGAGAAACACACAGTGTTTTCTGCACTGCAACGAAAAACAAACCTCCAGTGACTGCCAGAAGTCAGTGTCTTGGCACTGGGAGCACAGGGCGTGGAGTTTAACTGCTAATTAGGACAGGACAACAGCAAAGGGCAGAACAGAGGAAGAGACTGGCTTTGGCTCCCTCAGGAGTTGAAAGGCTTTCCCAAATTCAGCCACACAACACATCCTTTAAAAGGAGAGCGATGGTCTTCTATCTTAGCAACAAAGCAGAAACCCTCATGCCAGCACTGCCTTCTGATACTAGCTGTCCTTTTATCATTTATTCAGGAACAAAACTCTCACAAGGCAGAGTTAAATCAAACGACAAATAACAGCTGTAGGGAAAAGAAAAAGAGTGTTGCACTTCATTAGAACTCTGTATGACTCTGACAACCAGAAACACACTGCCAAAGTGGCAAACACAGCCAAAAAGACAAGAGAGATCTCACAGCAGCTGTTAAACCAAATGGGAACTTGTTAAAATTAAAGGCCATTTCCCCTCTTTCATATTTAGTCTCAAAACACCATGTAAAGAAATTCAGCCTCTTACAGAGACAGAGTGAGTCATTAGCGCAGAGGAGACGCGACACCCTTGCAAAGTTTTCAGATTAAAAGGTAGCAGTTAATACCCAAGCACTTCCTAAACCCCTATGAATATGTTAATCTGGTATCAGCTTAAACCCTCCAATATTAAAGTAATGAATCTTACCAGACTGAATTTTACCAGTCTGAATTTCACTGCTGTTCACTTGGTGTTACAATATTCCATTATCATCTGCAAGTATCCCACACGGAGGATGCTGATGGGGCTGTGGCAGCAGAGCCATCCTGGAACAGACATTTCCTTCTTCCCATAGAGGTCAAGGCCATACCTGCCACCAACTATCAGCCCTCCAAATTCTCTGTGCCACCAGGCACTGGTGACAGGTCACTGGTGACCACAAAAAGCAGCTGGGATTGCTGGGGGAAACAGGACTGCACAAGTCACACCTGGAGCTGATTTTGTAGAGGCACCATGGGGGCTAAAACGTATCCTGCAAGCCAAGCTGTGCATTTTGCTAGAAGGATGCTGATTTCCAGAGGGGATGGGATGATTCTGCTTCAATCAGGCCCCTAATAAACACTGACAAACCAAACAAATTACGCACATAACTGGCAGCCAGTTCCAGGTTATCCCACAGCAGGAGAGTGCAGCGTTGACAGGTTTTGTTCTCTGTTTCTTCAGAGGGCAGAAGGTGATTGCACTGCCTAATTCTGCATTTAATTAGTGAGAACTAGTCTTAGATAGGAGAACTAAATGTAAGGACAAACAAGAGACACATTCTTGTCTCGAGCAAGGACTTCTCCAGTTAATTTCCATGCAGCATGAGCAAACCTCTGCATGTTTCAGCTTCCTGCTCTGCCAGCAAAAGATCTGCCTCCTTTGGATTCACTGGTATCCACAAGTACAAGGATGTCATTGACTGGAAGGCAGAACAGAAATTAAAATATTTCCAACGTGCTCACCTTCTGGCTCTGGGGCAGTCCTCCCCCACTGGACACTTCTGTTCAATACAGATCTGTGCAGAGTGGGTGCAGGAGCCTGAGATGTGCAAGAACAACCAAAAGATGTGGGATTTAACTGGCAGAAGCACATCCCTGTTTACTGGTCCTGGAGTTCCCCACAAACCCCCCACACTGGGAGGAGTTTACACGAGAAATGCTGAATACAACTTTCAATTTCAGAGGCAACACTCTTCCCACCAGCTCTGTGGAGTCATTCCCCCACCACGGTAGCAGAGGAACATTTCCTCTTGAGAGGTTGCTGCTGACTTCAAGTGAAACTAACTCCCCTTCAATGTCTCAGGTGAGAAGATGAAAACTCATTGTGGGCAAGAGTTATTAGCAGAAGCCTCCTCTAAATCAGTACTTTTCCTGAAGTCCCTAACTGCTCCAGCAACACCAGCAAAGGCAGGGACAACAGCTGGCAGACGTGTTTCTTGGAAGAATTTAAAAAATATAACACCAGGGAATTAGCAAAGAATCCTCAAAAGACAGACATGTTAGAAATATTCCAAAGGTGAAAAAAGTCTCCATCAGTGGTTAGGCTTCAACTGACACCAGAACCTCTGTCTATGAGGAATCTCCAATCCTCTGTCATAGGAAATTAAAATGAGGGAAAAAAAGACTGCCAAGACAACCCCAAGTAAGCACACCATGGAGCCTGGAACAGGTGTCCTGAAAGGAACTCAAAGCTGGCACTGAATAATGATGCACATAAATTAAAAGAGGCAACTCCTACTACAGGCATGTTCTGCAGTAGCCTACAACAGTGATTGGGATTGCATAGTCCCAGAAATGAGTTCTCAAAGAAATGGTACGTTCACAGAAGACTAAAAAGTTACCATGAAAAAATAGAACTAAATTAAATTGGCTTAAAAAAAAAATCAAGATGGCAGTAAACCTAGTTTTATGCAGAGCAACCACCATGTAATGCTGCAATACAGCAGTGAAATTGTGAGTTACCTAAATTGTCACCCAAGGGGGAAAAAAAAAAGTAAGAGAGGCTGAAATGGTGTTAGCCAACACAGATAAATTGGTTGACTAATGGATTTGATGCTGACTTGATCTTCTTTTTGGCAGTGCCCTGAAAAGCCTGCTTTTTTGCCTTTCCTTACCTAAATGAAATTAACCTATTCCAGAAAATTAAGAACAATTTATCAGGCCACTGAAGACAGGCTGCTTGTTGGATGTGGATCTGTATTATCCCATCCAAAACACAAGGTAAACTTTGCAATTCAAAAAATCTGAAAATGGAAGGATTGGCAAAGTGTGGCATCTGGAGTGTCACTGCTCTTTCCCCACACACTTCCTGGCACACTCCAGCACACAGGTTGTACAAACAACCTTTTGTTTGGAACAAGAATGTTTGGCTTCTGCTACAACACAATTTGTTCTTCATTACCTCAGAAAATGTAATTTCCAGTGCATCAAACAAGAAGCAATTTGGAAGCAGAATATTTCACTGTGGCTTCAAGCTCTTTTAATTTCATTATAAAACTAAAGTCTTGGATTGGCTTTTTTCTTTCAAGAAAGTTTTACATGAAAACTTTAATTTCTGAAGATGTCAAAACCACTACTTTGTTCTTCCTCACAACACACACACAAAAAAATATAGTTTTCTGCACAAAAGAATCTAGGAAATTGATTACTTAATTTTTCATCAACAAAGGTTTTTTTCTGTAAAACATTATCATCTTGCACTCATTTGAGGACCTGCAGTGCTGCCATTGCTCACTCCCTGGAAGAAAAACTAAGAGTAAGAATTAAAGGCCAGATTTTCTTCTAGTATTAACTGGTCACATTCTGAAATGAAGGCAGACAAAGAAAATTTGGCTAAAGAATTGGCTGGAGCCAGAATGCTCCATCACAAAGGAAATCCTCTCAGGGAAACCCCAGCTTGGCACATCTTTCCTCTCAACCTTTGAGCTCTGCCTGCAGGATGCAATAAAAATAAGCAGTTATCTGTAAAACCTTTAATGGTGATGGGACGTGAAGTAGGGCAGGAGGAAACATAAGAAGAATAAAAAAAGGGTTCACTGAAGAGGGGTTTAAGTGAGCAAAAGGCTGAGGAAAGCACACAGGTTGCACTATATGCCTACATCAATACAACTGAGTGGGATTCCCACTCTCCTGTAAAACTCACAGATGTGGCTACAAGGCCTGGCATCACAAATGGAGGTAAATGATGAGTAAAATGATGAGTAAAATGATGAGTAAATGATGAGTAAAGCATCCCCCTCCTTCTGTACTGCCTGCTTGCTGCAGTCAGTGGGACAGTTCCCTCTCTAATGTGAGGGAATGAATAAAATCAGGAGTAAGATCAGAATGTGCAGGACAATGCTTAAAACTGCTGCTACTTTCAACTCAGAAGCCACCCTCAGATTTATCCTGGGATGGATGTGACAGCAGAAGGAAAACGACAGCCCCTCCCAATTCCCTCTGTTGCTTTCATACAGGATTGGGCTGAAGGGAGACAAAACCCAGGAGACAGGTTGTGAGGGAGGAAGGGGACCAGGATGGATGGAATGCTGGGGAAGTCAGGGGGTGGGGGCACTGCACACTCTCTAGAGACCCAAAAGGTGCAGTTGCCTTCAACATTTGACATTTTGGGAACCGTGCAAGACCCCTGTCAGTAGAAGCACAAGGCTCAGCCCTGCCCCTGCAGACTGCAGGACCATAATGACACATCTGCATTTGACATTATCCATTTAAGCCAGGATTCACATATTTTTTCCCCTCGGATTGCTGTGTCATGGGAAGCCAAGCCCAGTTCTCACTGAACTGGTGTGACCTCTGCAAGGAGAAGCAGTAGGTCTCCAAACCCATGCTCCTTCATTTCCCTGCAGGCAGAGCTGGAAATTGAAATGCTCTGTCCACTACACGGGGTGAGCGTGCTGGAGACTGCGTGGGAACAAACCCTCTGAGAACAAACCCAACTTGGCTGTTTCTTGGAAGTGTTGGCTCCAGCCTCTTTGGGCACATGATGAGAGAGATGCTTTGTGCCTTACCTCACCACGGTGCACCCTACAACAAGTTCTGGGGTGACGTGTCCACAGCACACATCCCATAGCTACAGGCTATGACAGCACCTTCTTCTCTGAATGTTTATCCTCCCTCACTCACACATTCTCCTGCAATGTTCAAATGGAACACAAAGATGGGATCAGAATTAATTTGGATTGTTATCCATGTACAGGGGTTTGTAAAGGAAGGCAAAGCTGGCTCTTCTCTGTGTTGGGAAGAAAAGGGAAAACACATTGGGAAGGTAACTATGCTTCTGACACCATTTAAAATCCAGGAAAAGAAAGTCCTGATTTCACTAATCTTCTGATCATTTACAGATTTCTTTCCATGGATGTGGTCATGTGTTTACAACAATATTTTCAGCAACAGTCATATAAACATCGAAAGGACACAAATTCAAAAGTTCAAATAATGACATGCCTTTAATTATGATTAATGTTCATTACTAATCTTCCAAGAAGCAACACTCTGGAGATGTATTTTGCAAACTTGGATAACATAATGTGAATTACCCATATAATATCAAACGTAAAATTAGATATTTCATAAAGCCCAGATTAGAAGCCACAAATTTCTTCAGCTCTGTAGCACTTAGGGTATGTCATTTAGATAATTACACAGATTTTGACTCTGGCACAGAGTACCATGTGAATTATTACCTATCTACACACATTTCCCAGAGACACAATCACAGAGATCTTAATGGAGAACACCACACAACTACATATGGAAAAAAAAAAATAAGAATCAAACACACTTTATCATAGAATCATAGAAAACCAGGCTGGAAAGGGACTCCAAGGATCATCTGGTCCAAGCTTTCTTGGGAAAAAGAAATCTGCACAAGACATTGTTGAGGCTCTGAAAAGATGCGGAAAAGTGGAAAGAGCCACACATTCTGAGAGCATAAATCATCATTCTCTTAAAGATAACAGAATTGCATGATGATTTCTCACTAGGAAAAGCACAAAAGCATTTTATGAGACTCATAAATCCACATCCCACAGCCAAGAGAATCCTTACCATTCCTCTCTTTCTCATTTCTATCCCACTCCCTTGGTGCTTTCTCCTATTTTTCAGGGAAAAATAGGAAAAGCGAGTGCAGTGGGAAAACTGATGTTGTAGGAAAACTAACCCACTTGGGTACCTCCCTTCCCAGTACTGACAAACCTCAAGGGCAAATTCCTCATTCCTCTTTTTTGTTACATTCCCAACAGGGCTGATTCTGGTGTGTGAGCACTCACACTGCTTCTGTGGCAACAACATCAGCACCATCCCCTTAAAGATGTTTTTTCAAGGATGGATTTAGCAGGGGATTATAGGTAACCTTATAAGAAGTTGTTTCTGGTGCTTTTCTGTTCTTCAAACTCCATCCCATCCCATCTCATCCCATCCCATAGCATTAACTGTCCTGTTTTCAAGTTTTAGGAGGATGAAGAGCATCAAGCACCGTAAAAAATAAAAAACTACAGAAAGTACCCCCTCATAAAGTAACTTTAAATTCTTCCTCTTGATTGGGAACATACTTGCATGCACCTAAAGTGTATGAATTCACATAGTTATGTCTGATATAATAAATAAAAGGCTTCCCCAGAAGTCATATAGAGCACTAATGCAAGGAGTTGCAATACACAGAGCTGTAGAAAATTTACATTTTGATTGTTTTCCTTTTGGTTCAGCACCTTGCACTTTCAGGTCTCTTTATAAAAAAATGGCTTTGACTTTCTGAGTGCCACCAGAAGCAAAAAAGTTTTCAGAAAGCCAGGTGAATCAGGTCAGTATTTGCCACACTGAATTACCCCACAGAGGTCTGTTAAGGCAATGTTTTCTCATACCTCATGGAGACCAAAGGGTTGATGGATGCTCTGAGCCTGAGAACAGCCACATCAAAGCAGACCTGAGGGTCATCTGGTCCCGTGCCTTGTGCCACCACTGCCAGAAGGAGCTGCCTCATGGAAAAGTTCCATTTTACCTTATATGCACATTTACATTTTTTTTTCAGCAGCGATAGAGAGTTTAAACAAGCTGCAATCGACCTCCAGTCCGCAGTGAATTTGGACTTTTTGTTCCAGTTTTAAACACCGAAACCCAAATCTGGACACGGCAATTCCCCATAGTGTAGGAATTAAGAGTCAAAGACATTCATTTCTTAAAACAATATACAAGGCCAAATTTGTCATCTTCCTCTGCCTATCCCCATTTGGCAGAGGGGAATAATCCCACATAACAGCACATGTCTGATATGATTGTCATGGGGAAATTAGAGTCTTATATCTAGAGAAGGAGAAGTCCTACATTACTAAGGTTTCCTCTGCCACCAAGAGAAAGAAACGTTGCCTCCTGGTGATTATAACCATAATTATTATTATGAATTCTGAAACACTTTGAATTACGTGGTACATTTTCTTTAAATGGGCACCATTGTTAGTGCAAGTTGGTTTGAACCAATGATTTATTCATGGCTTAATAAGCCTGTTTGCTTCACATGCTCAGCACATTTTGCTCAGTATATTGTATTACTGGCTGGTTGCTATAAACAGTCCATTTAAATTTAGACAGAAGCTTTTGGAAAAGTTCTATTTCTAACAGATATGTGAATTAGAACACTAATTCCTGCATTGATCAGGAACTGCTGCTTCTTCTAAACTCTTTAATATTTACCTGTGAGCCTCAGTTTCTCAAAAATGTTCACAGGTTGAAGTTCCCATTCAAACAAAGCTTTCTCTTCAGGCCAATCCTAATATTCAGTCAATTAAAGATCAAGAGGAAGTCTGCCAGACAGCACTGCCAAATGGTGAAATTTCTGCAAATAAATAAGAATCAGACATCCCCATGGTGGTGTTAATAAAATACATCCAGCCTTGCCAATAAATCTGCAGGGCCTTTCTCCATGTTCTGAAGTATAAAAGCTTTGGCTTTACTGCCATTGTTGCAAAGCAGGTCTTAATCAAAACTAGCCATGGAAGAAGAGAAAAAAAGTCTCTAAAATGTGGCCACATACACTTTTGTCAAGAAATGATACCTTTTTATCCACTGTGAAATTAAAATGTACCTTTTTTTACTGAAATTATTCCAAAGTTCTGGCTTGAAGAGGTTGGAGCAAAACCAGAGTACACCACTGATGATGTACAGGGCTCTACCACCAGCTCCTCTTGGGCGACTTCATATTTGAATTTTTAAAGGTATTGCCAGGAACCAAATACAGTTGTTTGTTCTCCCCAGTGCTTGCAGCACTTTATAAGGGTCATATGCTGTTCCCTCTCCTGAAATTTCCATGCTGCAGTTTCTTAATTGGTCGTTGTTTTCAGGATGACAGTTTTCACTTGGCTCTTTGGAGAAGGAAACATTTCTAAAAGAAGCATCACACTCAAAGCTGGGAGGAGCAACACCTGCTCCCTGTTTTACTCCCCTCCTCTATTCAGAGCAGGAGATCAAGACACATGTATGTTGAGGCATTACCTGTTTTACAACCTTTTTTTCTGAATGGTGTGAAAAACTAGAACCTAAATCAAACAGGAATTAGACAAAGCCATAGGGTTGGTTTTGTGTGCTTTTTAAACACCTGACTTTGAACAATTGAAAACAAAACTTTGGGTTTCAACATAGATGAAAGACAATGAAAGATATGTGAATAAATAAATATTAGGTAAGTAATTAATAGGTTTCACACTCTCAGGTGCCAATGCAGCTGTAATTAGAGATTGTGCATGGAGATATTCAGAGATTAAGGAAGAAGACTACCAGAAGAGAGCAAATATGGGAAACTCAGCTCTTTGGCTTTACATTTCTTCCCAGAGTGAAACTGTCTTGGCCTCCTCCCATGGGAGTGTCACAGGAGAGGGGGACTGAGATGAAGACTCAGGGCAGGCAAACCTAAACACCAGATCTGATCTCACCCTTTCCTTCTAAACCCTACATAAATCCATTCACATGGACAAAGGCTTATGCTGCTGAGCAATGATTCAGAACACAGATCTTAAGTCAGAAGGCAACAAGCTGCTCCACAAATTAATTTTGGACTCCTCTTGGCTCTATTTCTGATTTCGCTGCTTAAAGCTAGCTGTATTTTGTTGTTCTGCTAAACTGTTTTAATGCAGGTCATTTACTACTCAGACAGAAGGGAAAGGGCAAAAGTAGAGGTGCTTGATCTCTTTAATGCACAACCTTGCAGCACTTTCAAAATCTGTATGAAGATTGCCTTGTCCTGCTTTGAATTTTATCTGGCTTCTTACTTCTTAAGATGCTCCCAACACAATTACAGGCAGACACTGTAAGTCCCTGAAAGAATTAATTCAGCAGGATTGTGAGGAAGGCAGGGAAGTACAAGAGGCATAAGGAACAGATCTGATGTATTAGCAGATATCTACCTCTTGAATTCATAGACTTAATGTATTTAAACAACCCATAAACATTTGGAAACCCGGGTGTTACTGGACTGATGAGTTATAACACACTTTTTGATAGAAAATGCAGAAGAATTGTGCTCTTGGTGGTAGAGGTTGAGACTTTCTGAATGGCAGTAGCTTTCCACAGCTTGGAAATGCACTTAAAAGCTAAAATAATTTTGGATGAAGGGAGAGAGAATGAGACAAAGAAATTAATACAATGTGAGGGGAAACTATGGCTCCACAGGCAGGTGATCTATAGGTCTCACATCCTACCACCAGCACTTCTCACAAGGAAGAAGCATTATCCCTGATGCAGCTCTCAAAATGCACACTGGGCACTTGTGACAGAAATAAAATAAACCAGATGATGGGATGGTGTCATGGTTTGCCTCAGCAAGTAACTAAACACCACACAGCTGCTCACTAATCTCCTTCCAGTGGAATGGGAGAGTGGATGGGTGGGGGGAGAGGTAAAAATTGTGGTGTTGAGAAAAAAAAGACAGTTTAATAGCATAGAAATGGAAGGGAAGTAATAATAATAAAAGAATTAGAATGTGTAAAAGATGTGATGCACAATGCAATTGCTCACCACCTGACAACACTGATGCCCAGCTGGTCCCTGAGCAGCAGCCCCTGGCCAGCTTTCCCCATAATTTATGNCTGATGCCCAGCTGGTCCCTGAGCCAGCTTTCTCCATAATTTATAGGCTGAGCATGACACCATAGAGTCTGGAATACACCTTTGGTCAGTTGGGGTCTCCTGTCCTGGCTGTGTCCCCTTCCAGCTTCTTGTGCCCTCCTTGCTGGCAGGGCATGAGCATGAGAAGCTGAAAAGTCCTTGAGTTAATGTAAACACTAACTCAAGCTTAGCAACCGCTAAAACATCAGTGTGGTACCAACACTATTCTCACCCTAAATCCAAAGCCAGCACTGTACCAGGTACTAGGAAGAAAATTGAGTCCATCCCAGCTGAAACCAGGACAGATGGACACAAACACAGCTCCTTTCAGGTACCACAGCTCTAAAAATCTCCATGTCTAGGACAGAGAAAGCAGCACACAGTCTGTCTGAAGTGTATTGGTCAGCAGTCCCCCGGAAAGGAGGCTCTTGTCATCATCCTAAAGAAATCCCATCTTCTGTCTTCCTTTCACAAGGGTGAAAGATAAGAATAAACATCACCAGGCCCAGTTTTGTGGGAGGGATACCAGCAGCATTGGGGTTTGTTCACAGCTGCCCAGAAAGCCAGCAAAAGGGCTTTCTAACCACTCACACCCTCCACAACAGGAAACTGAAAAACCATTTTGGACAAGCACACAGCCACAGAGATCACAGGCTGAGGCATCAGAAAGGGGCTGTATCCAAGCCAAAGCTACTTTCATCTCTTTTGCCACTGAAGGACACTTCAACTTCAGACTGTCCTTTTACCAACACCACAGGGAACTTCCACAACAGCTTCCTCTCTTCTATTCCTGTGCCACTTCAAGGCTCCTTCAGTAGAAACCTCACTTTTAAAGCTGGCACCAGTCAGGACAAAAGGTCCAAAATCAGAAGACTTTTATACAGCCTTGTTTTAGCATGATTGCAAAATATCTGTCTTCCTATTAGAGCAGAGCTGTTCAAGCACTTGTTCAAGTAATGCTCAAGTGATTTGTGTCCAAAGAAGGGCAACGAGGCTGGTGGAAACATTCAAAAAAGTCGTAGATGTGACACTTAGGGACAGGATTAATGATGGACCTGGCAGTGTTAGGTTGGTTAATGGTAGGACTCAATGATCTTGGAGATTTTCCAGTCCTGCTTTGAGCTCTAGGATGAGCAGAGTCATTCTCTCCCCTGAATCCACTCTGTTCCCCCTCCTCTCCTGCCCCCAGGACCACTCAGCACAGTGGGAGAACAGGACAGGCACTCAATACCCCACACAGAGACACAAAACTGGGTCCTTTGTTCTCAACAGGGAGCTGCCAAGCCCTGCAGTCCCTGTTGGTGTGGCAGCTCAGCGCTGTGGCATTGCAGCCAGGATGCCACTGCAAATACAGCTGGACCACCAGCTACTCACAGCCTTCAGAGAGCTGCCAATTCAAATCCAAGCCAGTCACTTTAAAGAGGGTTCAGCACACACTGAGCAGCCTGCTTTCAAGAAAGTCCAGGAGTTAAAACAGATCCCTCAGAACAGGAAGGGCCACTGGTTTCTGAAGAAGTGCAAATCATCCTGCCAGGTGCTCGTCTGTGCTGGCACCCTCATCCACCCTGCAGTCAGCAACCAAGTGCATTTAGATGCCCCACACACAGCATCTTTCCCCAACCCTCCTCATTTCCTGGTGAAAGATCAGTCTCAGCAGAATTAGAGAAGAAAGAGTGTGTGAAAGGACAAACACAAAATGAATGCTTGGCAGGAATTGGCTTCCCTGCCTGTTCTTTAAAAAAAAGAAATGCTTTTCTAGAACAACACAGTGCAGAATAACCCTTCAGCTTTCTATTTTTGAATGAATTTGTCTTACATGTCCACAGCAGAAAGCTAAACTCAACAAAGGGCTGCTCAGCACCTCCTCTTCATTGACATGCTGTGTCCTCCCATTCCAGTTTGGGGACAATTTTAGCCCAGCTAGGGAAAGCTTGTGGCCCAGGGCTTGACACAACAACTCCCCAGGCAGGGACATCTTCCTCTAGACCAGGTTGCTCCAAGCCAAATCCAAACTGGCCTTGAACAGTTCCAGGGATGGGGCATCCACAGCTTCTCTGGGTACCCTGTGCCAGTGTCTCACCATCCTCATAGTGAAGAATTTTGTCTTAATATCTCATCTAAACCAGCCTTCTGTCAACAGGAAACCCTTCTGCCTTCTCCTGTCCCCACAGCCCCAGTAAAAAGTCCTTCTCAAGTTCTCTGGCAGGCCAGGCAATAGACAGTTTTGTTGATTACCAGGAACTGAAACTCATTTAAAAACAGGGCAGAGAAAAAAAACCAGAAGAGCTGATCACCAACCAGGATAACATTCCAGGAGAAAGGTGTCAGAAGTTGATCATTTATCTTCATTCCACATGGAAGGAAAAATTTGTATCTTTAGACATTTGTTACAAATGATTAAAAGAATCACTTTTAAATGTAAGAGGAAACTGTAAAAGGCTGGTCTGTGAAAGCAATGGGAGCAGCCCAGCAGCAGCAACTGGTTTTGTAACGCTAACGATCAATCAGGAGAAATCCAGCCTCTCCTGGGAGAAATTTGTCTCAAAAAGGAAATAATAAATGAGAGAACTGGAGTCAAAATACCAGTAAGGAAGAACAGATGCTGCCACAGCAAGATTGAAACAGTCTAGCTCCTTGTAAGCCCTGTTTGTTGCTTCCCCACTGCTCTGTTTCCATATCTGTATAATTTATTCCAAAGCAAATTTATTATTTTAAAGACTCCATGGAGAAGGCTGTGTGTGTGCTAAGGGACACAGTGCTGACTATTTCTTGCTCGTGCATGCTATTATCAAAGGCTTTGCCTAGTTTGGGATTTAGCAAGACTTTTAATTAATGGCTTCCAATGGTACATCCACACTGGAAAGATTTCTCTCATTGGCTAATTAGTCTGTTGTCTTAATTAGGCAAGTCAGTTTTACATCCTCATCACTTTGCATTGGAAACCCTGGTTGTCCCACCTAGGTTTTCCCTCAAGTCAGTCCCCAGCTTTTCTGTCCTGACTTGCTTTTTGGAAGGACTCAGAGCAAGGTGCTGGCAGACAGCATTGCCTCACCTTTCCATGCGAGTCTAGACCAGGCAGGGAATTTGTTTTGTTTTGTTCACTGCAACTGCTCTGAAAACAGGGCCCCCCTCGAGCCCCCAGCAAGGTCTCGGGCCATTAGGAACTGGCTCATCAGCATCTGTCAGGAACAAGAGAGCATTACCTTACAAATTCTTTGTTTTCCTGTGAGGATAACACCAGTGCCAGTGGGGTTGGAATGAGATGATCTTTAAAATCCCTTCCAAAACAAAGCATTCTCTAATTCTGTCCCTGAAGGACCAGAAGACCAGTACGTGTGCCAGAGATGTTCCATCCTCCTAACCTAGGTGAGAAGTGACCTGCAGTCAGGCACCTTCCAGCAGGCTGGGTTTGTTGGACTGCTCTGGGCCCAAATATCTCTCAGCAAGGAATGCAGGTGGAACATCTGCAGGAGCTGCAAACTTGTGCCTTGCCAGGGACAGCAGAGCTGTGACTCCTGCTGCTCCTCCTTGCTCTGACTGCTGGCCATGGTAGCAACTCTCAGCACACAGGACTGACTTTTCCAAGGCAGGGATTCACTCAGCAGCCTCTCACCACAAGTCTCCATCCTGCTTCCATCACACAGGCCCCTCCTTCTCCCACCACACCTGTGTTTTTCTGCAAGTCCTCACACCAAACTTCTGTCTTCCCTACAGAAACTCCCACGGATGAGCATGGCAGAGGCAGAGTTTGCAATCCATACTGTAATGTCTGACCATTTTGGTGCCTATCAGCTACACCTACTC
This sequence comes from Illadopsis cleaveri, assembly GCA_013399915.1. NCBI lineage: Eukaryota > Metazoa > Chordata > Aves > Passeriformes > Timaliidae > Illadopsis > Illadopsis cleaveri. Next base: position 120,032 of record VXBB01008837.1, on the reverse strand, counting down.
CTGAAGTGTTTTGTCAGCAAGCTTTCCACTTAGTCCAATTAACTTTGACTAATCACTTCTGATTAGCAGAAAGACTGTTTAAGACACAAGCCGTGATGGCAGAGCTCACCACTGACTTAATGCTCGCATCTTAGGTACAGTAGAAATTTTTTTTTTTTCATTTCTAATCTTCCCTTGAAAAAGCCAAGATATAACTCTGCCTTGACAACATGACCTTCTACATAAAGGCACCAGTATACTTCATTCTAGCTTAATTTCTCCCTGCAAAGCAGAGCACTGAAAACTGCAAATATTTTCGGAAAGGCCAGAAAGAAAACAGGCAGAACTAGTGATGGGAAGCAGAGGACAGCTAACTCTTCAACTCATCTTCATTTTGGAACACCTCCCCTATGAAGGAAAGGCTGAGAGAGTTGGGGGTGTTCAGTCTGGAGAAGGTTCCAGGGAGATCTTACAGCACCTTCTAGTACCTAAAGAGATAAAAGATCTCTTTCGTCTTTCTTTCCTGTAAGAAAGATGGGACAGACATTTTAGCCAGGGCTGTTGCACTAGGACCAAGGGGTGATGGGTTTAAATTAAAAGAGAGTAGATTTAGATTAAATATTAGGAAAAAGCTTTCTACAATGAGGATGGTGAACCACCAGTATGCCCCATGGGTAGGTGCCCCATTCCTGCAACATTCAAGGCTTGAGAGAAAAGCAGGAATACTAACTTTGGCAACTCCAGGCTATCCAAATGCTGCTGGAAACCTCTTCCAGGAATATTCTATGTTGTCATGACTTGCTTTCAATCTCTGTAGCAGGAATTGGAAAGGGTGTTTACTACACTTGAGGTAAAGCTAATGCACCTTATGCCCACATCTTCATGGCACCCCTGGCCAAGCTCTTCCTGAATTTTAGCTCTGACCTCCTCCCTGAACACACAGAGAAGCCACAGGACTGTCCTGGGGGTGCTGTAAGGCTGGGCAATCAGCCACAGGGCCTGGGGTTTGCTGTTATTTGGGCTGGCCCATGTCAGTCCTGCAGAGAAGAGCTGAGAGATCTCCACCACCTTCCCAGCACTCCACAACTGAGACACTGTTCAGAAAGTTCCAGAGCATCTCAAAGATGAGGAGGGAGGACATGTAGAGACTGAAGAACTGTCTCTAGAGGTACTGAGGCTGAAGAACAAACTCAGCTGGCAAAGGTGTAGTAGTGGAAGGAGACTGCCCAGCCATTCAGCCCTGGCTCTGCTCCCTGAGGCACCTCTGGNAATGTCCTTCCTAAACTGAGGGGCCCAGAACTGGACACAGCACTCAAGGTGTGGCCTGACCAGGGCCGAGTACAGGGGAATAATGACCTCCCTGCTCCTGCTAGATACGCAGAGATACGACCCAGACAGCTCCAGGGAAAAGCTGCAGGTAGGGAATGACACAACACACAGCCCTTGTCCTCAGACAGCACGGGGCCAGGCTAGTGACACAGGCCATTGTTCTCCCATTCTGTTTAAAAAAGCAATGATTTGCGTGGATGTTGGCTTTGGAGTACGTGCTTGGCAATGCCAGCGGATAAACAGAGAGGGTTTCCACAGAATACCATTTCTGAAAGAAATAAGTTTAAGTTATTTTTGAAATATTATTAAATCCAGTAGTGAACATTTTGAATGTGGTATAATCCATTTTCCTAGAAACTGGCCAAGAAAAACGGACAGCAGGACAAGGGGAAGTGCCACCACGCTGCCATCCCTGTCCCACTGCTCCCTCAGGGACACGAGCAGGAGCCTCACACGCCTCCCTCCTCCATCAGTGGGCCTTAAAAACACAGTTCCCATCAGCTCTTCCCTCACCAGGCAAGCCTGGATCCTTCCTGCTGATCCTGCCCCTGCTCTCCTAAGAGCCAGGGATCCTCCATCAACCCGTGGAAGCCCCAAGGCCGAGTGCTGACAAATGCATTGGGAGGGCCAATGCAAGCCACTGAAAAGGCTGGGCAGGGGTATTTTAGCAGCCTGTAGGTGGGACTGAGGGCCAAACAACTGGCACAGTGAGGTCTGGATGGCTGCTGCCATTGAAACTGGCCTGCAGATGCAAGCAGGAGACAAGCAGGTGGATTGGGTGGGTGTAGGAGAATCAGCCCTGAGCACAAATCAGCATCTCTCGGTTTTCAGTAGCTCTACCCTAAAAGCAGAGCCCAAATCCACACCCAGGCACCAGGACTCCAGTCTTCTGCTCCCTCTTATATTCTCTACCTGCTGTTCACTCCACAAACCCTCCTGTGCCATGTTTGTATGCAAGTCCAGGGATAGTTTAAGCTGCAGTGATCACCTAAAGGAATAGGGTCTCACCCTGCAGCACATAGGAAAGAAAGTGTTACTCTGCACAAGTCATTGGAAAATCCTGGACCACCTGCAAAACATCTCCTTTTCCTAAACTACCCCTTCTGAATCTCCTCACAGGTAGGACAGAGCTCAAGCCACCAGAGGAGCCCTGTGCCCCCATCCTGGCTCGTGCAGGGAGGCTGCTCCCTCCCACCTGGCCGTCAGGCAGCATCCCCTGGGGCAACACAGGCCAGGGCTCCATTTCCTAATGCACCCAAATGCAACTCTGCTGTGGATTTCATCCATCCCATTAAGATAAAATTTGATCTATTTTCTGCTGCAGCATCTGCAGAAATAAAGCTCACAGCTGAGATCTGAAGGCCAGACAACGGGCCAAGAGTAAGGTAAAAGATGTTAAACTCCATTTTCAGTTACAGCTCCTAGAGCCCACAGGAACTGCAGGCTGTGTGCTTGCTCAGCACCATAGGGCTGGGGTTTGCTCCTAGAAAACACCAGGAGCCACCTACCCTTACTGCAAACAGGAATGTCTGCAACAGGAGGAGCTGCCAGCTCTCCCCACCTCTCCTCAGGATGGGGAGGAGGTGCAGCTCAGTCTGAGTATCCCACCCTGGGTTGCTTTTGCTGTGCTTGGTCCATCCCATCACAACCCCTGCTGTGGCCAGCTTCTCACCAGTCCATCAGTATTCCCATTTATCCCCTTCCTCCCTCGCCCTCTGCGCATGCCAGGNGAGGTGCAGCTCAGTCTGAGTATCCCACCCTGGGTTGCTTTTGCTGTGCTTGGTCCATCCCATCACAACCCCTGCTGTGGCCAGCTTCTCATTAGTATTCCCATTTATCCCCTTCCTCCCTCGCCCTCTGTGCATGCTCCTGCCCCAGGCCCAGAGGCATTGCATCCATGTCAGAGGACAAGCAGGGATCCAGGGCACGTGGGACTCTGGGCTCCCTACAGACTGTCCCCTACAGCACTTGTCAGCATCCCATCTGAAGGTGATGCTGGGGATTGTTCAACAAAGCAACATCTGAGGTCTCTCAACATAAGGCATCAAGGGGATGGTCTCAGAAGACAGGGACTCACTGATCCTCATTCCAGCTCTCAGGAATGAGGAGAGTTAAACATGGGAAAGCGACACCACAGGTTTCCTTTTCCAGAAAAAGCAGTGCCACCAGACTGGGGCTGTTGCAGACATGACTGTCACAGGACCATGGCACAGATTTCTCCTAAGGACAGTCCTGCCCTGTCCTCCTCCAGCCCTGCTCTCTGCTGCGAGACACACTTGGAAGGGATTAAACATCCTGCACAGAGAGACAAAAGCAAATAAAATGCAAGCAACAAAATGCAAGCAACAAAATGCAAACAAAATGGAAAAAAAATAAAAAAGAGAAAAGCATACAAAACCCATCTCTGAATTAATTTCCATCTTATTTACAGGCCATGACATGACAGTTGTCTTTCTAAGCCTTTTAATTAATCAGTTACTTGGAGCACGTATGCCCACCTTCCCTCTTCCTGAAACACGTTCCAGCTCACATTGAAGGACTGTCTGCAAGGTAATTAATTATTTATCATTATCTATGCCAGTACTTGGCTCTCCAGATCATTTAGGAACATCAAGTCCTTGGGCAGCAATCCTTTGGGGCCGAAAAGGAAAGAAGAGCCCTTGCTAGAGAGACAGGGAAGGGCACTGGGCTTGGAGGGATTGAGAAAGGGAAAATGGGAGCTCAGAACTGTGCTGAACTCTCTTGTCCATAGCCTGGCCATCTGGGGAGGCAGGGTGTTATTTTGCATCATGCAAGACACAAATCTTTCTAATAATAGGATTTTTGTTCCGACTAATTTGTAGGTAACTGTGTAGAGGCCTACATGTCTAACAGAACTTCTGTCAAACACTGCAAAGACAAATATTCCTCAGTTCAGAAATGCCAGAATTACTGTTTCCAGTGGAAACCTGATTCATTGCTGCATTGGTTTTGCACAGCCTGGGTTTTGGTAGCAGGGGATCCATGGGAGACAGAGATGCACCAACAGGGGAGCTGCCCATGCTGGAGCAGGTGATACCTGGAGGATCCAGTGGGGGACCCAGTGGAGAGAGAGAGGGCCCTGCTCCTAGGCTGGAGCAGCCTGTCCTTGCAGGACTGCAGAGACCCACGGCACAGCAGTTTTGGGAGGGCTGTCTGCCCATGGGGGGGTTGCAGCAGGGCTGCTGCTCATGAGAATGGAGCCAGGCTGGAGTAATTCACAGAGATCTGTCTCCCATGGGAGGGACCCCACGGCCTCACAGGGCAGGGACTCCTCTCCCAGAGCAGCAGAAGAAAATCTCAGTGATGAACTGATCCAAACCCCCCTGCTCTGTCTCCCTGCACTGTCAGTGGGAAGGAGGGAGGGCTGGGGAGGAAAGGGTGTTTTAAAGGCTTATTTTACTTCTCATTACCCTCCTCAGACTCTGTTAGTAATAAATTCACTTTGCAACCATAAGTTGAGCCGGTTTTGTCCTTGAAGTGTTTCTCCCAGCCCTTATCTCACTCATTAAGGGTTTGTTAATTTTTTTTTTTTTTTCCTCTCCACTGCCCAGCTGTAGCAGGGGAGGGTGAGCAAAAGACTCTTGGGGGTGCCTGGCATTGGGCCAGCACCAAACCACAACAATTCCTCTCAAATCACGTATTTATCACTTGATACCACATGCCATCTGGCTCCCCAAGCACTGGGACACCTGAAGTGCACGCTGAGGGAGCACTGCTGACTTAGTGAGTGACTAACAGTGCTTCAACCCCATTCCCCAGCCACACACCCATGACTTACAGTGTTGTGTTCAAGTCCTGCTCCAAACTGGGGTTTGGGAGTGGGAGGAGCAAAAAATTCCTGCTGGGAGTTACACAGAGTTTCACAAAGGGGCTCCTGAGGTCCAGCGTTCCTAAAAATACTCACATCTACATAAAGACTTTTTTCCCTGGAAAAAAAGAAAAAATGAAAAAAAAAAAAGCAAACCCAAATATTGGAAGCTTTGACCTCACAGAGTTGATGGGATGGAACCCCCTTGGGAACCCCAATAGAGCTGTGTGAAGGACCAGTTTAGAAATATTTCTGAAGTTAGTGTGCTACAAAGCAACTTAGGAGCTGCTCAATGCCTGAGTGAGCTGCTGCTTCCCCCAGAGCTCTGGGAGCACAGCATGGGAGCAGCACAGCATGGGGACACAAATGCCACCCCTTGGAGCAGGACAGTGGCTGACACAGCCCAGGAGGAGCCCAGGGCAGCACTGCTGGAAGGAGGGATGTGCCAGGGCCTGGATGGGAACCCAGCCTGAACCCTGACCAAGGCAGGAGCAGCTGAATGTGAAGGTGATGCCCTCAGAGACCTCTCCAAACCAGTTTGGCCATGGGGCTCCAACACAGCCTGAACAAATGCCATGTCTCTGTGTCTCACTGTGCAAGACATCCTCTAGTAAAAGGCAGGTCAAGACTGCTCTCCACTTTATGCTCCTATTACACTTAAAGTCAGCACTTCACCTGAATCCAAATTGATTTTCTCACAGGTTTCATGCCACTGCCACTCCTGCTTCTCCCACCTCCCACAGCCAGCAGCCTGACCTGCAGAGCCACAGGAGCAGGGGCTGCAGCAGAGGGACAGAGCCATCTCCACCTGCACCCACAGGCAGCAGCTGACAGGAGGAGAGGACACAGACTCAGGCTGTGCCAAGGGAAATAGAGGTTGGATACCAGGGAAAAGTTTTTTACAGAGTGATAAGGCACTGGAATGGTCTGCCTGGGGAGGTGGTGGAGTCACATCCCTGGGTGTGTTTAAAGCAGACTGGATGTGGCACTCAGTGCCAGGGTGTAGTTGAGGTGTTAGGGCTGGGTTGGACTCGATGATCTTGAAGGTCTCTTCCAACCTCCACATTCTGTGATTCTGTGATTCCTGCTCTGCTGCTCCCAGAGCCCACCACACCCCACAAGAGACCACTTCCAACAACTCTGCACTCGCCCTGCATCCCATGCCCTCACTGTGCTGAGCTCCAGCCCCAGCCAGGCTTCTCCAGAGCAGCATTAACCCTGCAGGCACCATTCCCATCCTTGGTGGCACGGAGGGGAGCACTGGCAGTCAGCTGGACGTGGCAAACCCATCACTCACAGTTTGGTGCATCAGCAGCAAAGCTAAAAGCAACCACTGGCATGGTCTGCCCCCCTCAAGAGCAGAGACCTCTGTCAGCAGCTCACCCCTCTGCTGTCACAGCTGCCCATCCCTGCTCAGGGGGGTGCTGGGTGCCACCCTGCCACATCAGAGCACCCAGCAGGTGGGGAAGGGGAGAGCCTGGAGTGCCAGCAACCTTCTCACTGTTTAACCAACACACAGCCTGTTCCCCTCAGCAGAGCCCCCCCAGAAAGCCCAGCCGCCTGCAGCAGGGCCCCCCCCTCATTCCAGAGAGCCACGGGCTGGGTACATCAGCAGCACTGGTGGGAGTTTGCTGTAGACAAGTGAATCAGTGGAACAGATGAGCAGCTCCTGAAGCATCTACCCACAGTGTACAGCAAGAAGAGATGTAATTTCAGGCTGATGGCAGATGCTGGAGGGTTTGTGGTGCTAAAAAAACCAAAAAATAATTGAAAAAAGAAAAAATCTCAACACCTACATATAATAGATAGCTTTCTAGGATAAGGAAATCCTGCAGTAGCTGGAAGAAAACCAATCACAGTTCCCAGCTACATTTGAGGTAAGGAAAGAGAACATGGTCCAAAACAACATCTCCTAAAGGTCAGTTTCACAAAACTAGAAAGAACCAGACACAAAAATAACCGAGAGAAAACATCTAAATATAAGTAAGTGTGACAATGCTTATTGGAGGATGTTTAAAGATGCCTTAGTAAAGCCTTCTTTCCCACCAAGAAAAGCAACAGTATAGCTAAAAAAAAAATATTTGGTTTAAAATAGGAATTTTTTAAAGCAAGAGCCAAATTAAAAAAAAAAAAGTTAAAAAACCCAGAATTCCACTATAAAATTAGAGCAAATTTTATAGAATTCAACACATTTTATAAAGAAAGCTAAAAGATATTAAAAAAACCCCTAGAGTCAATAGGTCTATCAGGAAAAAAAGCAACAATCTACCAATACATTAGGCTTGATGCTAAAAAAGCACAGTGAAAGTATCCTGATATAGAGGACGCAGAAACTATAAGCATTACTTTTTATATTGGCAAAAAAAGGATGACTTAAATCCCAGCTACAGCAAAATTGTCTCTCTGAGAAGCGAGTTGGGAAGATCCCCAACACCATCTGCTAACCATCCTTCACATCTGTAACGAGAAAACCTGGACCCAGAGAGCCGTAAGGAGGAGCTCACCCAAATTCCTAACATTGACTTTAAAGAAAAAAAACAAACCAGAAGCATGTCCCAGGCCGGCCAGGAAGTTCCAGAGGCCTTGAAATAATAAATAAAAAGCCCTGCTGAAGCAAACAAAAACTTAGCACGGTGCCAGCATTTCCAGAGGGCAAGCGGCTGGGCCGGGAAGCGCAGGCTGATCACCCTGCCCGTGCTCCCGACAGGGCAGGGAGTGGCCAGCGCTCGGGGATGGAAACACAACTCCTGGTAATCAACACGGTTTTCTGTCCGGAGGGCTTGTCAAACGGATCGAGTATTTCTCCTCAGAGTTTGCATTTGGCTGACAAAGGTGAGCGTGTTGACGCGATACACACAGACTTGTGTGTGACGCCCGGCTTTGGCTGGGGTGACAGCTCAAGAACAAAAATCCCTCTTGCTATGCAAACAGCCGTGTGTTTTCATCCAGAGAATTAAAAAGTTGAGCCCAATGACCTCGTTAGAGCTGTACCTGTGCTGCCTGCCCCTACAGAGGTTGTGGATCGTATAGTGCAGTGTATATCCAGAGGATTAAAAAGTTGAGCCCAATGACATCATTAGAGTTGTACCTGTGCTGCCTGCCCCTAGAGAGGTTTTGGATCCCCAGAGATGATGTTCCCAAGAGTGAAAAGGGCCTTTGAGGCAGCAGAAATTGCTCTCTGCACACAAAGCTCCAGGCAGCACTGCTGGGAGGTGTGGGTTTCCAGGGAATGCACGTTTGGGCTGTGTGCCTGAGTTTGCAGTGAGTTCAGAAGAACTAGAGAAGGGTATTGCCAGAGGCTCTGCATAGGGAGCAGGCTAGCTCATTGAGAAATATTGGCTGGTTTTAGAGCTGATTTTCACACTTGTAGAGCTGGCCAGAGCCAGAATGGAAAGCTGTAAACTCAGCCATGCCAGCAGCCTTTGGCTGGTCCTGATCCTGCACGTGCCACATTATACACGGCTCACTACCATTGTTTCCTGCTTGGGTCCTAATCTGTGCTCAGCACTCTGCACCTTTCAGTAACAACACTGGACACATCAAGTTACATTCCACCTTCCCAGGTGGAAAGAGAAGTCGTGTGATTTCTCTTGAAAGAGCAAGTTCTCTCCAACTCCCCCAGTGCCCAGCGCAAAAGCAGGATGGTCAGGTTTGTCAAAGTTCTCAGCTGCCAAAAAATTCCCCCCCTCCCATAAAGACATCTTTCCTGTGAGAGGAGCACAGTTATTCCTCACACCCTTCACCCTCAATCATGTCACTGCCTTGCACTGTGGACACACAGACCAAAGCCTGGAGCTTTTCTTGAACCTCTCTGACCACAAAATATCTCCAAGTGTCCAGGTCGCTGGATGTAGGAAAGTTTAACATCAGAAGTTCTCCAGCATGACTGGCTGAACAGTCAGCTGTGGATGTGAACTGTTACCACAAAGGACACCCTGGGGCTCTCAGTGAATCCCAGCATCCTCTGCCCACGGGCACCACTCACCTCCTTGTCTTTGCTCAGTTCCAGGCAAATGCTGATGTGAGATGCTGCCCAACATCCACACTCTTGTATCTACGTGCAGTTGTAGCTGTGGGCAGTGCTGAAGTGACAAGTTCTTCAGAAATGTCCAGGGGAATGGCCCAAAACACCCACCCTCACATGAGTGATCACCCATCACAGCTACTGAAGCAGGGCCAGTGACACATCCCAGCCTGAGCCCAGCTTATCCTGACAGTACAGTTTTAGCTCCAGCTGGATGACCTCCCGTGAGCTTGCTCCAAAAGTGCAGGATTTGGTCCTTCCAGGGTTTGGCAAGAGCTGACACACCCATCACAGGTGCCCTTTTCATTTATTGAACTGGCTTAGGGTATATTTGCACATGAGCAGATAAACTCTTTGTCCAAAGGACTTCAATCTGGCTGCTGGGCTCCAGATGAGCCCCTCTCATTCACGTGGCTGCTCACATGTCAGGAGGAGCACGGACTGAGCTGAGATCCCTGACTCTGTCCTGTGTCCAGGCAGGCTGACAGACTGCTTACTTCCCAGCACAGAGAGATGCAGTACTGCCTGAACACCCCAAGCACATATGATCTTTTCAGCAACACAAGGTGACAACACTTAAACGCAGGTTAGGCATTTTACTGAATCAGACCACCCCCACTGGCCTGACCACCTCACCCTCCTGCTGCTGAACCCTTCATGATTTAGCACAGGCATTCCCAGTTTAGGCTGTCACTGGAGGGGTAACAGTGCTCAGGTGAACAAAACAGGATGGGTTTGGGACTTACCACTGCTTCAAAATCTGTCACACCGAGTTCCCCACTAGTCACCCTCAAGTTCTGTGTGCAACAAGAGCCGTGTCCCCTCAAATCAGGAAGGTTAGCACTGTTTGCACTTGTCTTGACTTTATTTGTACACGCTGACAGCTTGTACAGAGAGCAGACAACAGGCTACTGACAAGGACTAAGATCTGGAAAATATCTCTGTGATCACTTCAACACAAAGCTGTTCTTTTTCACTTTCACGGGAGCTTTAACTCCACTCACAGTGGAGGCAGTCTTAAAACATGAAATGCATTCAAGTGATCAACGATTTGAAAGGTTATAAAAGCAGTTAATAGCTTCAAATCTGCTTGCAGCCAGATAATATAAACAGCCAGTTAACTTGGGAAGAAGGGTAGGGCGCTTCTTTTCCTTCCCCAGAACCACTGATTGCAAGCTTGCAGCACCCACATTTTAAAGCAAAGCTGAAGACAAGAGCAAATACCTTTTCCAAGGATACTGCAGCTTCTCATAAACCCAGTACAGCCTGTCTGTACTGTGGGTGCTATGGGCAGCATTTTCTGTACCAGTTAAAAAGCAACTCACTATTCGAGGTCACTGCATCCAGTGCCTGCCCAAGCCAATGGCCATTTCTGTGCTTTCTATCATTAATAAATCAATCAAATGTTAGAGGCACTGGAGAGAAATTGTTCTCTCTGCCTTATCCATCAGGTACTTTTACTGAACCCTCTTGAGTTACTGCTTATTTACAGAAGACTGAGAGAGACAGTGAGACATCAGCATCTCAAAATACTTGCAACTTGCACATCATAAACACCACAGATATTTCATTAAAGCCATTTTACAAGTTATAAAACTGAAGGTCATTTTATGTCTCTCTCTATAAAAGCAGTGATATAGTCCTCAGCAAAACATACTCTACAGTATAATTTAAGCAGAACTACACAGACTACTTGAAACTCATTACAGACCAACTTACATCCAGAATAGCTTCTCTGTTAATACTGATATCCAGTTCTATTTCTTTGCTAAAATACTAAGACTTTGAAGGAAAGAAATTTACAACCTCGAATAACACAGCCTTCTTAAAAATACTGAATAATATCAGTTTAACGATTTTCCTAGATGAATTCATCAGGGAGGTCCATATACAAGGCTACAAAGCAGACTTCCAAATTACCCGTGATAGAAACATGTGAATTCTCCACTGTGCTTTCAGCATAGCAGATTTACGATAAAAACACTGAAAGGCTGGAACACAAAAGCAAGCGTACAGCGTTGTAATGGACTCGTTTTAAAAACCCGAGCGGCTCTCGCTCAGCACCTGCCGCGGCACTCGGAGTCGTCCTCACCTGCGCCTCTGCCCCGCTCCTCCCAGCGCGCCTCGGCTGAAGGGACGTGGGCTTTACCTGAGCTGGCTCCTCCGTTTGCAGCTGCCTCTGGGGGACAAAAGTTTCGAAAAGTCGGAGGAGAGCAGCAGCAGCAGCAGCGGGATGGGACGGGCAGAAAGCGAGCCGGCAGCCCGCTCACCGGAGAGGGCGGGCACCGCTCCGGCTCACCGGCATCCCGGAGCGCCCGGCCGGGGCACATCGCACCCGGGGCTCCCCAGCGGAGATGCCCTCCCCAGCCCGGGACTGCGGCTGTGCTCTGGCCGCCCCTCGCGGGTTCCTGCCCGGCCAGCGGCGGCGCCGGGGCGCCGAGCCCGGGGCGCGGTGTGGTGCGGGGCCGCTCCGCTCC
>VXBB01008837.1:79669-105436 GCA_013399915.1 Illadopsis cleaveri | reverse complement strand
TGAAAAAAAAAAAAAAGAAAGAAAGAAAAACACTCCCAAAACCAAAACAAAAACCAAAACCAAACAAACAAAAACCCCACAAAAACCCAAAAACCAAACAAAAAAAACCCCAAACAAAACAAACCACAAAAAACCACAAAAAACAAACAAACAAACAAACAAAAACATAAAAAAGAAAAGAACAACAACAAAAAAACCCCAAAACACCCAAGAGGGTTTTAAAGAAAATTATCAACATCCTGCATTCTCGAATCGTTAAAGACAGCATTTTGGCTTGATATGCAGCTTCTTTTGGCTTCTTTTTGACACTCCCCACTGAATTCTGCATAGTTTTGAAAATATTTTCTCTGTGTAAACCAAATAATTTTGTTCATGGACTTTCAGCTGCTCTGTTCAGGACATACCTGCAGACAGGAGTAAGGTCAACTCTCATGGACATTTCCCTTCAGCACCTTTCACCTTCACTCTGCTCTTCTCTGTCAGTTTTGCACCATTTATAAGATGCTCTCAGGTGTGTTTCAGCTGTGGAGAACTGGGAAATGACTTTGAAGGACCTGAACTTTACATACAAATGTCTTGGCAAGAGCACCAAAGCTACCCAAAAAAGATTTTGGCCTCACACTTAAAAAAAACCTTGCTCACAAAGCAGTGTGAGGAAGAGGGGGTGTAACATTTCATGGAATGAATGCAACTGGAAAAATATAAAAAAGGCTTTTTATCTGGCCACTTTTTGCTGTGTAATTTATACCTACAAAAAGCAGTCTTTTTCCACAGCCTGGAGTTACTGCCCTGGATGGGAAAGTCTGCAGAGGTCTACCAGGCATGTGTGCATCTGCATAGTTGCAGCAACTAATCTTCCGTAAGGAACTCAGAAGAAATTATGATAGATGTAGTGAGCAACTGTTTTCATCACTGGAGTGATTTAGATGAATGATCTTCAGGCTGTTTCCTCCCACCTTCCTGCTAAATGGACTCTTCACTGCTTCAATTAAGACAAGGCAAGCACTCTAGGAAGCCGTGGCAAGGGAAAAAGAAATGAAAGTAGAGGTGTCCATGAGACCTTTTTAATTATGCTTTACCAGAACTGCTGACATAAATCATGCTGAAATAAGAGTATCCCCAGTGTGTTAGAAGAATTTAGGCTCATTTGATTGTGCAAGGATCATGAATGTGATGGCAGGAGAAGGCACCTGAATCAGGGTCAGAAACCAGAACCCTTCAGCACCTGAACTACACCAGGGAGAGCAGGACCATGCAAACAGGAAGACCAAGTAAAACGTAATCAGTGCAAAATATTCAAGCACCATAAATGCACAGAACTGTGACAGCTTTGCTAACAGGGGCAGTGCCTGGCACCCTCCTGCCCTGCCCATCACAGCAGCCCTGAGCAGAGCATCCCTCATCCCTCACTGATCATGTCCAGTGGCACAAAACTCCCCCATCTCCCAACCCTGCCTGCCAGGGAGCACAGCCTAGCAAGAGTTAATCCAGGTGTACTGGAATAAGTGGAAGCTTGCATAATTGAAAAATAGCTGAGGCATTAATCTTCCTCCTCGCTACCTTGAGTCCTCTTTAAAAAGATTATTTTGTCTTCAGAGACAGCTTTAATGCTACTTAATGAATCGCTTATAAATGAAGAATTTTTTTTCTCTCCTATACAGGGACAGGCTGACTGCTACACTGATTGTCACAGAGACAATTAACTTTTGTCAAATATACAAAGATAATAGCTGCTCTCTGCAAATACTGCTGTACTGAATTTGGCGTATTTAAGGCAAATATTTCTTGCTGTTTTGACTAAGCATGCTTAGTGACAGTGACATACCCATGGCCTTCAGCCAGACCTAGGGAACTCCTCAAAATAATTAGTGGCCCCCTGGGCACCCACTGGGAACAGGGAGGTTAGCACTGGATCAGGAATACCAGGTTGGAAATTTCAGATTTCCAACATGAGCTCATTCAAAGATGTCTTGCTGTCCCACTTCAAAGGAGGGAAGAGACATGAAAAGAAAGGAGAGAGATACAAAATCAGAGCCTCAACTTCCATGCTGCCTGTCTCAATTGCAGACAGGATGCAGGCAAGCAATCTTTGATCTGCAATTCCCTCCTTGCAAAAGCAGGCACCAGGACCACAGGAATCATCAGGAGCACAGGGCAGGTTAGTGGTTTCCTCACTGAAAATAACTCCCAGTGAGCTGCAGGGGCAATTTTATTGTCACTCCTGACACCGAGGCCCCCAAGCAGTAACACTCAGTTGTCTCCCTTGCCCATGTCCCACCTGCTCTCTTCCCCAGATCCACGCACAGGGCAGAGATGCTGAGTGAAGCTGAGCCCCTCTTCTCCCACCTCACCAGCCTAGCCAAGTACTCCTGTTTATTTCTAGCAAAAACAGCAGGCAGTGAAAGCTGTAATTGCTCAACTCATGGGCATTTTGACTCAAGTAGAAACAGAAATGAGGCTGGAAAATCCTTTGCCACATGGACTGCTTCCACACTCTCTAGGCCCTGCATGGCTGCTCCTGGTGATGGGCAGAGCAGGTTTCCTCCACCCCTGAACAGAGTGGGTGAGAGTGTGGAGGTCTCTGCTCTCTCCCGTATTGGTACCAGCAGCCTACAGGTGTTGAATGCCACAAGGATGCATTGCTCAGCCAGTGGAGACCTTCAGCACAGCCTGTTTTATTTGTTTAAGATTCCTGTTTAGAGCCCAGACAGTGGAGGTTCATTCCTTGGTGCAGCCTAAGACCCACTGAGCCGACAAACACTAAAATAAGTCATTTAATCCTGCCATGCATCATGACTATGAGCATAAAAATCAGGGCAAACACCTTCCCCGCCCCCCTTACCTCAATTCTGCCCTTAAATGCAGCATGTGGCCCGGAGGCAGAGTTGTTTCCAAACCATTACCTACAGGGGAATCACCATTATCCGCCTGCAGTTCTCTAGCCGAACACAGACAGCAGTCTTTACTCTCTCCCAAACTTTTCTCTCTTCCATTTGGACCGTGCAGAGGCAACACAGCTGTGCTGTGCACGGAGCAAGAGAATCCCAGCCCTGGGAACAGCAGCACCGGCTGCTCCAGCAATAAATAGATGAATGCAGCAGCTTGCCCTGGGCTGCCATCGCAGAGATCAACAAACAAGCGGCTCTGTTTACGCCCTGGTGCTTGCCCAGGAACTCCAGACAAACTAATAACCTTGTGTGCAGCCACTTCCCCTCTTTGTCCCCAGAGCAGCAGCCTGACACTCACCCAGAACAAGCCTGGCTGTTAATCGCTGCCTGTTCATTCAGCCCAACTGCTGAACGCTGCCATCCAAATAAAAAAAGGGAAAGAAGGAAAACTCTGTGTTCCTTTTGCACCCTGAATAATAAATGACACCGTCAACGTTGCCTCAGGATGCAGCATCAAACCACTTCCTTTGCTCCAAGATGAGGTTTAAGAAGAATGACTTCGAGGCTGACTTGCCTTTTCAAATATCCTGGTTTTTCCCCCCCCCCATCTCAAACTCGAGGATGCAACATGAATGAAATCAGAATTAGCCTCGTTACAAACAAGCAAAGGGGGGAGCTGACCTAGATTCACTCTGCCTCTCAGAAGGAAGTGACGGCAGAAGTTTCAAACCCGTCACACGGGGCTGCAGCACATTTGGGTCAAAGTTTGTTGCAATCAAATGAAGCTCTCTGGAAAGGCTTTTAGTGGTGGGATGATCCGTGTGGCAGCAGCTGAATTATGCATGGGATTTGTACAGTCTCTGCTGGCAGATAAATATGTGTGAAGAAACTCAGGCTTCTCCCTGCAGCATCATCAGTGCCTTGAACCCAGCTGAGTTTTGTGGTAGCTCTCACCACCAGCTACATCCCATGGCTGGAACCAGCCCTGCTGCAGGTCTGAAGGTGCTAGGACAGAATGGGGGATTTTTCAATGGGTTTACTTAGTCCTACCCCCCAAAAAAAGCCAAATAAGAGGGCCTGCTCCCAGCTAAGACAGCCTGGTTGCTGTGTAGGCTGCTCAGGGAGGATGTTCAGATGACAATTGAGAAGTGGCATGGGAGTCTGCCCAGGTGGCAATCATGGCTGAAGGAAAGATATGGAAATAGTCCAGCTGGTGAGGGTTGTTGGGGGGAAAAAACCCCTCAGGGAAGAATTTAATTGATATATTTAATAGCGAACAAAACTTAAGAATTAAGTGTTTTAGTTATCCAAGTAAGAAACTCCTGCAAATCAAAGCCATGCAAAGAGAGGAAAGTTTGTTCATGACAGACCAGTACCCTCACCCCATCTGTGTTCAAGATCTGCCTTTGACTCAAGCAGAAGAAGGACCACTCATTCTCCTCACTCCATCCCCCAATGTGTGTGCTCAGGTGAGCTGGGGACAGGCTTTTCCCTTCCACAGAATCCTCTTGGGATGTTAGGAGAAATAGAGGGGGGCTAAAAGGAGCACTTAATACTTCTTCTCATTGAGATTCCTCACCCAGTCCCTTTTCCTACCATTAGAAACCAAAACCAAACCCATTCCTGCTCCTTCCAGGTGTCCTTTCACCCTTCCCTTTCCAGCCCATCCCTTTTGCCCCAGCATGCTGTGCACACAAAAATCTTGCTGTTCTCTGTTTTCCCAGTGCAGCTCTCACAGCCTCTCTCACCTCACTTTCTCTCCCCTTATTTCCCCCTCCTCCAGCCTGGTGCTCATTCCAGTTAGAGATCAGCTGGAGGAATCAGGCCAAACTTTTGGAAACATCAGGGTATTACCCAGTTCACCACCACCTGTATGTGGAGGAGGGACCTAAGTTTATCCTCTGACTGTGCAGGGGACACAGTGTGAGATGGAAACTGCTGAGATGCTCTGGGGACTCTCCCCTTCACATTCCTTGCCTCCCCAGCCCCCCTTTGCATTTGGGGATGCACACCCTCCTGCAAATGCTCTGCCCACACCACTTTTTTCCAAACTGCTTCTCCAGCTGGGGATGGCCCAAGCCATTTCCATTGGCAGTTGCTTTCCAATGCTAAGGCTGAAATTCTCATGGTTGTCCTCTGCAAGGAGAGAAACAACTGTCTTAAGGAAGAAGACAAGGAGCTTTCCCTTTCCTGCAGCAGCCCCTCCTGCAGCCTGGATGGTGACATGAGCAAACTTCAACTGCCCTTGCTGCAGGGCAGTGGTGTAGGACAGACAGTGCCACACATTGTACTCCAAATATCGAGCTCTTAATTATGTCCCAAGCAGCACCTCTGTGCCTGCAGTAATGAGGGCTCAGCTACATCCAGGGCTGTTAGGGAGAGCCTGTTTTACTTCATCCTCATTATGGGAAACAGCCAGATCAGATGCAGCAGCCAGGGAGATGTTTCCTCTCGTGAAGCAGATTGCCTTCCCCTGTCAATTACAGCAGAGAGCTCGACAGCCCTGTGCAAATTGCTAGGTGAGAGCACAAACAGGAGGACATGAGAACCGATTACAGCCCTGGTGGCAGGCTGGCTTAAAAACACCTGATGGGAACAGGAGGGTCAAGAGTGATAAAAGGCAGAGAGGTGATGGTGGCTGGGACAGCAGTGCTGTGGAGCAAGGGGGATGTGTGGGACCCAGCTGCCCCTACACAAGAGCAGCCACCCACAGTGGCAGTGTGGTGGGAGTTAACAGGGGGCCAGGGGACTCTGCAACCAAAGTTTTTTTCCCCAGTGAAGAGATTCCCTTTCCTCAGGCTATCACTTTGGTACATATGAGCAATGTGCAGCCCACAGATGGGAAACTCCATATCCTTCAGGGAAATGGAAATGATTCTCTTCTCTTGCTGTACTCCCACTAAAAGCTCTGATTTCACTGGACAATCCAGCACACCTGCAGAGCTCTGCAGCATTCCCAAGAGGTGAGCCACCAGGTCTCTGGGCCGAGGCTGCACACAAACCTTCACCCAGTGCACAGCACTGGGGCTCACACTGCCCAGAGAGCAGCTGCTCTTACCTGAGGAAGTCCAGGGTGAACTTCCACCATTAACAGACTCTTGTCCTGCTGGGTGCCCATTCCAGAGAAAAGGATGAGAAAGTGTGTGTGCATTTTAAGCAGTGGTCTTGAAGATGGTTTGTTCAGCCCTACAGACCTTGCTGACTCCTCGTGGGCCTAATTCCCAGCCCCATTGCCCTGCTGGACCCCTGGAGCCTGACTTTACTCTGAGCTGGGGACAAGGAGATGGGCAAGGAGATGGGGATGTCCCTTCTGCCTATGGCTCAGCACAGGGTCAGGGACAGCTCAGCAAAGGAACAACTTTCCTGCAGCAAACAGCCGAGTGCCCATCTCACAAAAATCACTTTGCTCTGCCCTGTAACACATCATTGCTCATGAACTTCCACTGGTGTTCAACCCACTCCCCATGGCCTGGTCTGATCCTCAGCTGCCCCTGTAAGGTCCACACCAACACTCAAAGTGTGTGAAGTATCACTTGTGTTTGTTCTGTCCTTCCACCTCTTCAACAGCTCCAGAAACCTCCTCTGGGCATCAGTTCTGCACACTTACACCCCTTTTGCAGGCTCTGCAGGGTATTGATTCCTGCTCATGGAGCAGTCCTGTCTGAAGGAAAGTTATTGCATTTGCCTGGGTGGGCTTTGAAATTGAGCCTCTTTGTGCTCTGCAGATCCATTCCTCCCCTTCCCACGCCTGCCATCCCCACAGACTCACTGGGGTTGCTCACCCACCTTACCCCGGCCCCTTTGCTTTCCTTCTAGAGCCTGCAGGCAGAGCTGCCTGTCATTTATTTCCTTGTATTTAATTCTGCTAAGTCACAGGCACCAGAAATCTGCAGCTGGCAACTCCAGGCTGCTTTCCAGCTTCTCCATCCAGACCTGCCAGCAGACGTTTTCAGTTTTGGTTCTCAGATCTCCACTACAGTCTGGTCCCAAAACAGTGCATCCACCAGCCCTCCAACTGTGCATGTTCAACTCCACAGCCTCAAAGCTGCTACAAACGAGCTGCAAACTCCTCCTGCTCCTCCTGGGGGTGTCCCTCCAGTGTGTCTTTCTTCAGCAGAGAGTGGTGTCCTTCAGACCTCCTCAGCACAGTTTGGTGCCTGGTTTTCCCCTCCACCCTGATTGTGGGCTCACAAGCAAAGACGGCTCTCTTCAGATCTGGTGATGTTAAAGCTCCACTTTCTCAGGAGCTCCACTTACCTCTGCAACAAGGTGAAAGCAGTGCTTGAATTTCTGCTGCTTTCCTAGAGAATTTCAGTGACACTGAGCTGTAGGAGAATCCATCCTCCCGCTGCCTTTCCCTCAGCTCCTCACTCCTGCTTGTGCTCTGCCCTTCCTGCAGGCATTGCTGGGCCCAGGTTTGATTCAGTCATGGGGAAGAAATGAGAGCTGTGGTTCATACCTCACAGGAAATTCACTGAAAGTTGAACTAATAACTTTAGAGAGGAGAGATGGGAATAAAAAGGAAGGATTTTCATGTCTCACTTTCCTAAAATCTGATTGAAAGAAGCAAATTTGGAGATGTTAAGTCAGTTACAAGGTTTAACAGGGTTGTATACATTTCAAATGAAACCCTCAGTAAATGGGATTACCTCCCTCAGTCAGAATTTGTCCCAGCCAGGGACTCAGAGCTCTCCCCAGGCAGTGGGCACTCAAGCCTGGCATGCAGTGTGCACACAAGAGCCTGAAGGAAAAAGCAAGGCTGCTGGAGGAAAGCTGGATGCAAATTAGATCTGTGACAGAGAGAGCTTGAAATTAAATATAAATTCAACTACAGAAAAGGTT
The DNA here is from genome assembly GCA_013399915.1 of Illadopsis cleaveri. Classification (NCBI taxonomy): domain Eukaryota; kingdom Metazoa; phylum Chordata; class Aves; order Passeriformes; family Timaliidae; genus Illadopsis; species Illadopsis cleaveri. The sequence goes on along the minus strand of VXBB01008837.1, from coordinate 97,706 downwards.
GCCAAAGATATTTAGGATTTGTATGTGTACATTATATATATACACACATACACTCACTCATATATATTTATAAAGACCAACAAATCCTATCCGTGTTCAAAGTGGGCAAGATGTTGCTATAGTAATCTTAATTTTGCATTCCTTACATTAAAAAGAAGATTGCAAGTTGTTTGGCACTCAGACTGTCTTTTTGTTATAACATGTGCTGCATTTAACCCAGTGGGACTCTGTTCTCTACCTCTTGAAACTATGGAAATAGAAATAACTACTAACAATAATGTCATCATCATTACATGGCAGCCTTGGATTCAGTTTCCTTTAAAAAAAGGGGAAAAAAAAAAAAAAAAGAGGCAGACAGATAAAGAAACAGCCTGTGCATGTTAGCATTGAATTTGGGCTTGGACATGAACATGTCCTTGAGGACAGGGAGCCACCCTGGGAGCTGCAGGGGGAACAGGAGATTTAAAAAAAGGGGAGAGCAGAGGCAGAGCACCTGCTTCAGATTTCATGTCACACCAGCTGTGAATCAGAAGTGACTCCACCAAAGCCAGGAAAGGCACCAAGGCGGGACCAAAAAGGATGGAAAACCAGAAGTGAGGTACCTGTGCTGCACACACACTGCAGAGAGTGATGAGGTGGGGAGATGGGAGCTTCCAGAAGATGAGATGGGATGGGATGAGATGGGGAGCTTCTCCAGATGCTGAGCTGCTCCAGAAGCTGGTGTGGGACAAGGGGCTCTCTGCCCACACTGAGGGGCTCTGCCTGTGAGTGGGGAGCAATACCTCTCCCAAACCAGCCTCCCTCTCCAAGAGCCCTGCAGGGTGGAGGGTGGCAAAGGGCACCTGGCAGGAATGGGGCTGCACCCCCAGCAGCCTGGGCAGCCTCAAGGCCACCCCACAAAGCCTCTGCCCCACAGCAGCTAACCCCTACCTTGGTCCCCATCTGCAAGGGGCCTGCAGGGGGGCTCCAGCCCCCAAAATCTGGGGACCCAAACTCTCCCAGAGAAGAGCACAAACAGCACTTTGCCTCCCTGGATTTGCTGGAGCTGCAGGTGGCAGCAGACCTGGGCAGGTGTGAGGCTGGGGGTCTATGCAGCCCATCCTGTGCTCTGCAGAGACAAGAGCTGACTTGGAGCATCCCCACCTGACATCAGCTCCCCGGAGGGTTTGTTTTCTCCAGATTGATGGTGTTTACAACTCCAGGCATCTTCTCAGTCATCTGTGATCTCTGGCCGTGTGTGGGTCTCTCTGGGACATTGAATGACAAGTGTTGCTGCAGTGCCAAGGAGATGGGGCTCTCAGCTGTCTGTGGCAGGGAGATGGCTGTGAAATCATGATTTATCTGCAGCTGGATTAAGTGATGTCTCTCTTTCCTGCCTGCCCTGGCAGTGGCTGCACACAGGTATGCTGTATTTCTTCCTCTAAACAGGAGAACTCAGGGCCATTTACCAGCAGCTGGATGTCAGAAGGTGCCCAAATGTAAACTCCAGGACAGAGCTTGTCTGAGCATATTTGAGGGACAGAACTGACAAGTGACAAACAGCCTGAGCTGAGTTAGCTCTATTTTGGCTCACACCACTGCTTGGGGAAACACAGGAAGGGAAAACAGGTGAATTATTGTCACCTTCAGACTTAAACAAATGGAGGCTTCAAACAAAATTGCATTGCTTAGACGTTCAGAGAGGGAAATATTTACCTCGCGTGCAGAAATAAATGTTAAAGTTTATGAGTCACATAAACCCTTCTCATGCTGAAAATCCCTTCTGGATGAGAATGGGGATATTTCTCATTGTGGTCTTGATCCATCCAATTTATTTGTGGATCAAAAGGATCAGTGAGGGCCTTTTTCTCCCGAAGATCTGGCAATGGGAAAAGTTACTGCAGTGGGGGCTGGATGCCCACCTGTTTCCCCCCATCCTGACTCACACAGGCACCTTTCCCCACCCAAAGAGGTCCCTGGCAGGAGATGCTCTGGTTGACCCTTTGCACTGACGGGTTTTGGCTGCAGTAACAGGTCTGCTCTGTCATCTTGGTTGCTCCCCAAGGCCAGGGGATGGAGTGGGGCTCCTCCAAAACCCCACCTGTTGACAGGCAAAGCCAGGCTGTGGGGGAACACAAGGAGCAGAGCAAGGTGGAACACAGGAACCAGCAGGCTGGGCAGGAGGAGGGTGTTTTCTCTCTTTCTCTCACACTTCTTGCAGCTCTGAGCACCCACCTTGCCAAACACTGGCATCTACCCTGTTTCCCTTAGCATGTGAGAGGGAGGTGCACCAACCCATGGAATGAGACAGAGGGGCAACCCCAGCCCATGGGTGCACTGTTCCCGAGCTGCTGGCACCACAGCCCAGGGAGACAGAAAGCAGCAGATCCTGGGAGAGGCAAAGGCAGGGAAAACTCATTCATATGCAAAGGGTTTAGATCTTGGGGAGACTGGCAGTGAGCTCATGCAGCACAGAATGAGCCTGCCCAGAGCTCTCTGCCTTTTGGAAAAAAAAAGACACTGCTGCTGCAGGAGCCTCGGGCCTTGTGGAAAAACCACCATTTCCTTCATTGGTGGTGATTTATTTGGGAAGAAGCCTCATTTTTCACTGATCGTGTTAGAGGCACAGAATGGATTAGAGCACGGAGTAACCCTGATAGCTGAGGAATTCAGTGTATGCAAATGTGAGCCTTAAAGGGCTCTTTCTGTGAAAGACTGCCTGTGGCTGGGATGGGCTGGGGACGTGGCACCGATGAACAGGCTGGTATTTAAAAGCAGAGGCTCTGTCACAAGGTGCAGCACAAGGTCTGCTGACATTTACAAACGCAGCTGCTCCCTGTGAGCACAACTTGCACCTCTGCTCTGTAAACCCTGTGCCTGGTACACACACACACACGGACCAAAAGACTGCTAAAAACAAACCACTAAATCATCTGCAGCATCCACCAGCTCCCAAGGCCTCCCATACTGTTCCCTTGTACCTAAACTGCAGCCCAAGAGTGGCCAAGGGGCAGCACCAAGGGCTTAGGGCTGTTCCATCCCCTCCCACCTCCTCCAGCCCCTCAGAGCTCAGGTATTAGAGGGGAACAAGCTCAGGTGTGAAGAGGGATGAGGTGAAAATTGTGTTTTGTCTGGACTGATGCTGCCCTTTGCCTGGGTCACCTGGTGCATCCTCCTTTGGGTGTCCCTTGTGGACCCTCCAAGCAGCACAGGGATGGACAGGGATGCACAGGGATGCTGTGCAGTGTGTGGCAGCTGCCTGAAGATGGCAAGCCAGCACTGCAGTTTATAATACATGCAAATAACCCTGCTGGAGGAAGAAGGGGGCTCCCTACAAATAAGAGGGCTATATTTCCTTGGCAGCCCATGTAATGCCAGAGCAGAATTTAAATTGAGGCGTTTATCAAACAAGTCTGAGCCTTTTTTTTTTCCCCCCTTTCCTCTTCTTTGTTAAATGCTGCCCGTCTTGCAGAATTTTGAGCAGCACTCCTGGTACTGCATCAGTCCTCAAGCCCAAATGCAAAGTCTGAGGAAGAAATTGCAATGCATCCTTTGGCACCAGGGAGCCATAGAGCTGGTGTGTGCATGCAATAATTTATCCTAAGCCTTCTAGTGGCATTTTATGTCTTTTTGCTGTAGTGCTATTACAGCTTTGATTACTCCATTTTTATGTTTGTCAGCACAGCATATGGGCAAGATAATTTGTATTCAAAGTATTAAACTGGTAATGTAAATTATTAAAGACCCAATTCATAAACGCATTACACACCATATGCAGATTTCTTCCCCTTAACTCCCCCCTTCTCCTCCTCCTCCCCATTTTGCAGGCCTGGCTTCACTCAGCTGGAGCAGGAGCAGGGCCACTGCCAGCTCCCACCCCATGGGCACCTGGTGCTTCAGGTGAAGTGTCAGGTGAAGACCCAGTCCCTTCTTTTTCCTGCTGCTCCCTGCACAACTCATTCATCTGCACAACTCATTCATGCCCAGGCACCTGCTGCCCATCAGCTCATCTCATTTTGGCACCTCCAAAGACAAGAGAAGAAGCCTGTTTCCCATCTTTACTCCAAGCCCTGTTTGAGTACCCTCCAGAGGATGAACATCTCCCAGCACAGCCATTGCAGGGAGGCCCTGGAGTGGGCACAGGAGGAGCAGACAATCACTGTGCCAGTCCCATCTCCTGCAGGACAGTGGCAGCTTGGCTCTGCTTCTGTGGCAGGGGCTGCTGCACCTGTGCTGAGCACTCAGCCTGTGGGCAACAGGTCATCTCAGCCCGTGGAATCCCCACCAGGATTCCAGCAGCCACTCTGAGGGGGCTGGGGGCAGTGAAACCCACCAATCCTACATGGAGGTTCAGCTGTAACCCCTGCCACGACAGGCATCTCCTTTCAATAGCTGTTTACCAGACCATGCACAGCGCCATTGTGTGCAGCAGATGCTGTCTTCTGTTTTTCTCATTACCAAGATTTACTGTCTTATAAGCTTATTATTGACCCAGGCTTTAGGCTTCCTCCAGGGCTGAGGCTGAGGGGAATGCAAACCCCCTCACTCCTGTTGGCAGGAGCAGCCCCCACTGAACCCAGGGCACTGACACTTTGGGGCTGCCTCCTCCAAACCTGGATTCATTCCCCCACCTAAAAGCTTTGACAGCCCAGAAGGGTATCAGGGAGTTGCAGGGTGCCCTGGCCCTGCTCTGGGGGATCCCAAAGCCCCTCAGGCTCTCCCCCCAGCACAGAGCACTTTCAGTGTTTTGTGCTGCCAGCACTTCTGAAAATTTACATTACAGTGGAGGAAGAATTGGGACTTCGATGCTTAACTGCATTTAGAGTGTGTAAAGTTAGGCAGGTCTCCTAAACTAGAGTCCCCCCCAGCATACAAAAAAACCTTTCTGCTTTTCAGGCAAAATACATGCCTCCTCCCACCCTGGGACAAAAAGGAGTATTTTGAATCCAGCTTTTCCAGAGGTTTGGCTTCCAGCGTGCCCACAGGTGACCACAGCAGTGTTGTTCCACTTCTCCAGACCACAATTTCCCCAGCCAAAAGGTGCTGCTGGCACAGACTAAGAGGGGCAGGATCCCTGGTACACTGGCCCTGGCAAAGGAGCTGTTTTACCTGTGTGCCCACACTCCACCCTCAGCAGCAGCTCCCTAAGCTTCTACCCAGAAAAAAACATCCAACAACATTTCAACCCAGTAGGACACAGAAGTACACAAAAAGTAAAAATGCTGCCAGTGCCTACCAGGACTCAGCTCTGCTCCCCCAAGCAAAACAAATGCAGTTTTGCCAGAATAAGATGAGAAAATAAGGCAGCACAGCAGCAGTCACCTGCCACTGGTGCTGTACCCAGAGCCTCGTGGGTCAGATTAGTGTGTGTGTGTAGCTGACAGGTAAAACAAGAACATCCCCCACAAATGATGAATTTTGCAGGGCTTTCACACAACCTGGCCACATCCTGCTGAGTCAGAACTTTCCTCCAGCTCACTCCTCAGCCGTGCTTTAATTCCCTGGGATGTATGTCCAGCAGCAATGGCATGGCCAGGAACAGGGCAGGGTGGGAATCACACTGCTCCCCTGAACAAGAAACCTTCAGTGCTGGCTGCCTCAGTGTGATGCTTCCCACCTGTGGCAGGGACAATGCTGCTGGGAGCACTGTGAGGCTCCAGCTGTGTACAGCCACGTTTGGGTACATCACAGGTGTGGCCAAAATTTGAAGCTGCCAAGGCAGGGCATGCAGGAAAAGGATGGAAACATGAGCAAAGTGCTGGAGATGGAGGAGCAGAGAGGGAGCACATGCAGAGAGGCTGGGAAAGAAATTACTTTTTGGGGGGAAAAAACCAAACCAAACCGCTGTTCAGTTATTCCTGTCGACAACATATTTGTAATTCCTTCTCCAATACTGCTTTTGAAAAGGCAGAAGGATTTTTCAGCTTCATCATCAAATGAAGAAGACTCTGCTCCATCTGCACTGATGACCAAGCCACCAAACTCCTGCCTGCAGGGATGAGGGTGAGAGGGACTGGGAGGGAGAGAGGGATGGAGCAAGTGGAGCTGGCCCCGGGCAGAGTGAGAGAGGGGTGGAACAAGGCAGACAGTGCTCCAGAGCAGATGCTGCTGGTGGCAGAGACAGCCCAGCACTGTGACAATGAGCTCAACTTCGGGAGAACTGGGCTCTGCACATGGGAAGAGTTCAGAATCTGGGTTTCCTCCTCCTCCCCAATGCATTTGCCTTTCTGTTGGGCTCTTCAGAGCTGCCCCCGCCCAAAATCACGGGGAGAACTGTGCAAGCAAGGGCCTGAGCATCTGCTCTGTGTGTCACCAGCACGAAGTCTCCCCGCAAAAAGCTGAGAGCAGCAGGCAGAGGTGGGGCGTGCAAACAGTGCCCTCAGAGCAGAGCGTGTCCCTCCAGCGTCACAGGGGGAGAAGGAACGCGCAGAGCTCTGCTGGGGAGGGTGGGGTCCTCCACAAATAACAGCAGCAATTGTTATTTTGGAGCACATCCACCGAGAGCCACCGTGACTCCCGGCGGGCTGTTCATTCTCGGCGCCTCTAACCCACATTGCGAAGACACGGCCCGGCCCGGCAGACGAGGCAAACAGCAGCCGGCTTCCAGATGTCCGCCCTGCTCGCCCATCTCAGACTCCTAATCCCCTACTTTGTCTGAGCTCTAGCTCATTTCGGATGCATTCAGATTATCCAGCGGGCATAACTGCTAGTGAACATCTGAATACTTCCCCCTCCATCTCACATTTCACCTTGGAGGAGAAGCTCTCCACAGAGCCCAGGCCCTTCTTTATCAAGCCAATTAGTGCCACACAAAAGCAGTGAATAGGACCAGGCAAAGCTCAATGGCCTGTAAAATCCCCCAATATTTCGAGACTGGCTTAGGCCAAATATGACTGTTTAAAAAAAAAAAAAAAAAAAAAAAAAAAAGGGAAAGCCTAGGGTGAGTAAACCAGAGTGCTGGCTTTTCCAACCACATTAAAAAGAAAACCCAGCAAATCCGTGCAACACACAAGGCAGCTCATGGATCATAAGGAAAAGTTTACAAACAGGGTGGCTATAATTCCTTCTATAACATTGGAGGACCCGAGCTTGCAAGGAACAAAAGGAAATGATTAACAGGGGAAATATGCATGGTACAAAAAGACTTTTTAGTCCAAAAAAGGATGTCCATATTTAGAAACACTTGATTCCTGTTGTCAGGGCCTTGCTTTTCCTGAATGTGTTTCTCTCCCGTGAAAGAAAGGAGCCACAAAGGGAGTTTGTGCACAGCCATGTCACATGCATGCAGGGCACCGCTGATTTTTCTCCAGGATTAAGGGGAAAAAATGCAAAGGATTCCACAGCAAACAAATAAAAAAATTAAAAATAATCATGTCCATATTTAGGAGAAGGCTTCTAGCAAACCAGCAGCTCCTCTGGCAGGATCCCCTCTCCCACCACGGGCACCCTGAGCCCTTGTCAGGGTGGGCTGCCCCCACAGAACCCTCCCTGGGGTCTGCCCAAGCACCCACGGCAAGAAGGTGGTTGTCACTCCCCTGGAGCTGTGGGGCTGGAGGCAATCCTGCTCCAGATCACGGGGATCTGCAGCTCTGCTCTGGGACAGGCTCTTGCTACAGGGCTCTGCCACCTGCTCTGACAGCCCCACCAACCCAGCATGGCCTGGGAGGGGGTAAATGGAAAAGAGACCCTACCAGAACACCTCTGATGGGCAGGAATCTGTTGTTTGGCAGGATGAGAATATATATTAAAGTGTTTCCCACCTACACTTTCACTAACACCTTATCTCCCCCCACAGCAGCTGATTTGTGTCCCTGCCATGAGAAGATGTGCCCAGCACAGCCTGAGGTGTTCCACTGGCAACAACCACCCCCACCAGAGACTCCAGCACAAACAGCAGCAAACATTTGTGACATCAGCCCTTCCCTTCCATCCCCAGGCACTGCCCAGCCTCACTGCTGTGAAATACAGCACCATATGGTGAGACCCTGTGGGCTGGATGCCGTCTGCTCCGGGCCTGGAGACCTGCATCCCCCTCAGCTGCCTCCTGCTCCTGTTTCCCACCTCCATCACAACTGCTCAGCCCGACAAGGGTCGGCTGGGAGAGCTCACTCCCAGTCTGCATCAGCTCCTGCATCCCCATAACCTCCATCCTCATCCTGATGCTGCTGTGAGCACAAAAATCCCAGGGGAATAGCAGCAGTGGGTGTCTGAGCTGGCACTGAGCAACAGCTCCATCACCTGAATACTGGGAAAACACAGTCCAGGCTGCTCCCAAAACTTAAATTCAGGTCACACCATCTCAAGTGAACCTTTGGGTGAGATGTGCTGACCACAGCTGCTGTGCAGGACTGAGAGGGTGGGCCACCCACAGCTTCTCACGAGGGTGGGCCACCCACAGATTCTCATGGGCAACCTGTGCCACAGCCTCACCACTTCTTCCTGACTTCTAATCTAAACCTACTCTCTTCAGTTTAAAATCAATTCTTCCTTGTCCTATCACTATCTGAGTGTAAAATGTCACTCTCCCTCTTTTTCATAAGCCCCCTTTAAGTAAGGCTAATGGAAAAGTCAAAGCTTTACACTGTCCCCAGGCAGAGCACTGAAAGGGGACAGGTCCATGTGTTCCCTCTTAGAGAGGCACAGGGAAGAGGCCAAATCCTTCTGTGTTCAAAAGCACTGAAAGCCTTTTGCAAGCCACCAGCAAGGTTCAAAATATACCTTAGTCTGGTGGATTTTTTTTGTGAGACAGCTCTGGTGGGAATCACCAACAAATGGAACACAAGTGACAGCAAGTAATTAGACAATCTAACCTCATCTAAGGGAACGTGTCTCTGTCTGTGGCAGGGGGGGTTTGCACAAGATGATCTTTCCTACCCAAACAATTCAAAGATTCTATAATTCTATTTGGTCAGGTTCTATCCCACTTTCAGACACTTTTCCTTTGAAGAGAGGGTTCTCTTCAAGAGTTTTACTGACACCTTGATCTTTGAGCTTGGTCTGAAAAACCTCCCAGCAGCTTGCAAAAATTAAGTTAGTGTATGGAGCAACAAATAAAGCAACAGAAGACCCAGCATGTTTCCTTCTGCTCTCCCTGCTACTGGGGAGAAATCCTGGCCAGGACCTACAGGTAGTAATGCCTTAAACAACTGCAGAAGCCAAGCCCAGGGAAAATCCCTAGTCTGAGCTCTAAAGCTAAAGAGAACAAGGCTCAGCCAACATATTTTGTAAGAAAATGGGAGACCAAATTGACCCTGCTTACACCTTTCTCCAGGCTCTTTTTACAGGACCGTGTATTACTGCTGGCACAGGCAGGTAACACGCAGTAAAAGAGCAATCACACAGTCATTAGCAGCAGACAAGAGGCATTTGTCTCAAGCAATCCCTCAAATCACTTCATCCTGCTACGGGTATTAATTTTCTAAACTAAATAAAGCAAATTTTAAGCTTCACAAAGAAGCAGTTAAAAACACTTACAAGCTATAAGCTCTTACAACAAAGCCAGGCCATGTTAGATTAATATTTTTTAAAAAGAGCATTTTTTCTGACTAGAAATACCTGAGGGAGCTTTCCAAGTGGAAAGGCTGGGAAGAAAAAGCAACTCCATCACTCAGAGCATCCTACCTGCCCCCCTCCTCACACAGGTTTGGCTGCAGAGGTGTGTGACACCAGTGCAGAGGGGCTGCTCTGCCTCTCCAGGTGTCCCACAGGGAGCACTGAGCCAGAGGAGGTGGCAGATGGAGGCAGAGCAGCCCCACTCTGCACTCACGGGCTCAAAAGTCAACCACCAACACCATCAAAACACCCAGCCCCACATCAAGGCTGGGCTGCCAGCTGTGGTTTCTGAATTCAGCCAGAGACACGAAATCCACCCTGTCAGGGGACACAGTGACAGGACAGGCATCCCTGTACCACAGTTAATGCATTTCCATCTCAGCAAATGTCTGCTTTTCTGCATCCCAAAGGTCTCAGCCCCACCACAGCACCAGTTTGCTGCTCCACACAATGTTCAGGCTCCCAACCCCTGGGGAAGTCACCTGCACCTCTGCTCTAGCTTAATATAAAGCTTAACATAAAGTGGTTTAACATTAGCCACATCCAGGAACACAAGGAGGAGTTACTCACCACCCAGGATACAGAGCTGTCAGCTCCAGTATGGCTCTGCTGCTTCCTCCTGCCTAATTTAGGGATCCAGGTGCAAGGAGGGCACTCAGGGAAGAGCTCTTAGCAGCAGACAACTCCAATCAAGAGCATCAGCACAGGCAAGGAGACATCCCCCCACCCACACATTGCTTTAGCACATAGAGATCAGATCTGCTGGAAGGACGAGATGTTTGCAGAGTGCTTTGAACACAGATGACCAAATGCTGCCCAAGCACATCCCAGAGCCCAGCCTGTAAAAGGGGATGAAGACACTTCACAGGGCACAAAACTGGTTATCCAGTCCCTTCCTCAGTGCAAGCTGACACATTTAGAGAGCAACTGCACAGTTACAGGGTCTCCAGCACTCTCTGTCTGCAGCACTGCTGTGATTTGCAATTCAGTTTATTGCATTAAAATGTGGTGCAGCCCTAGCCCCAGAAAGAGATAAACATGCCACTTGTCACCGTTCCTCCCATTATCTTTCAGAGGAAAGTGAGCTTCTGTGAACATTCACAGAGGGGACCCTGGGGCTTGTCAGAAAGCCCTGCCAGAAATGCAGCATCCTGCTCTCACCCCACTGGAAACATCCTACCTCCCTGTCCAAGCTCCCCAAAGCCTGCAGCAGAAGAGTGCTTGCCTGGGAGATGTTCCTCTGCTCCTGGAACAAGAGCCTGAGTGAGCAGAGGGAAAACATAAACTCCAGGTGGCTGCCAGAATCAAAAGCCATTCACCTGCCACCTGCTGAGCCAGGACCAACAGAAGCCCTTGCACCTTGCTGCTGCTCCTGCAGGGTTTATTAGGAGTGAGTAAAACCACCCAAAAATTAGCTGTTCAAAGGGAGAACGTGTGAGAGATGCTTTGACTGTGTCAGTATCCTCAGTCCCATCCCCAAAGCAGACTCTCCCTATCCTAGGGAGAGATTAATTTGTACTAGGATTTTTAATTAAGTTTATTATAGAAAATTAACACACTCCTTCCCCACAGATGTGTCAGGGCCCTGACACAGCAGTAGGAAACTGAGCTGCAATGTAGTTTTCCTTGTGACTGCCACACCCACAGTGGGACTCCCCTGATTCCTCCCCGTCTAAGTGCCCAGATTTGGCTCAGAGCAAATATTTTCCACATCTCAACTGAATTTTGCAACACACAGGCTACAGAGCAGTGGGGCTGCAGCCTCTGACTCTCTGGGCCATGCTCAGTGCTCCCAGGCTCATTCTCAGCAGAGGCAGGTTCTGCTCTGCACAGAGCAGCTCAGCAGCCTCATCCATCCCACTGCCCCCCAGGTTTGATTTCAGAGCAATGTGATGATGCATTTTGGTACCAACTGTGTTCTCAAGAGTCTGGACAATCCTGAGGGCAAAGCAAACATCACCAACCACGGGAAATGACCTGCACGGCAAGGGTCAGTGCTGTCTCTGCCCCACATCACCATCAGACACTTTCTCCTGGGGAAAAGTTCTCAGACCTCTGACATCCATTTAGGCATCCAGAGGGACCATCCCACCCAGTCCAGCCTTCCCCTGCCTCCCCCCAGCAATAAGTGGGTTTGAACAGCTGCAGAACCAGCACCATCCCTGTTTCTTAGCTGAGCCCTGCTCCCTCAGCCCGGCTTCAGCAGGGACAGCAGCTTCACCACCTCACATTTTGGAAACATAAGCATTCTCACAGTCAGTTCTGTCAAATTCATTCAAGGAAAAATCTCTTCCTCCATCCCCTCCTTCTGCCCAATCCCTTTTATCCATACCCTTCTCTATGTACCATGGAGTTAATAACAGACATATTTACTTTGCCTGGCTTGGGGCTAAAGTTGAACTAGAAGTTTTGAGTTGTGCAGCAGCACCAAGCAGAAATATCTTCTCTGAAACACCACAAGCATTTCAAAGCAGAGAAAAAGAGCATTTGGAGGGTGTTCTATGAAAATAACAGAGCTGGGTGAAATTAATCAGTTCCCAATATTTGAGATGATATGTCAGAACACAAAACAGTGGGGGGGAAATGATGTGTTATTTATATGCATTCACACTGTGGCATTTATCAACAGCAGAGTATTCAGGGAAGAAACATCACCACTACATCTGCAGTATCCAAACATGAGTCCCTCACATTTGAACAGCATCCCCAAGGAATGCCAGATTTCAGGTGTGTGCAGAGCAGCTAGAGGCAGTGAGTGCACTGTAAGGTCCAAGACCTTGATCAAGCTCTGCAACTTAAATTGATTTCCAATAGAATGAAGACAAGAAGGTGTCAGCTCCAGTCCTCATTTGCTGATACTATCAATAGGGGCTCAGCTCACTAGCAGTTAATTCAAAGCCAAGCTTGATTTGCACAACAGTGATCCACACAAGTCCCATATGTGGTTAAGGAGAGATTTTGCCAACTAGACAATAGAAACAACATTAGAGCTCTTGAACTGATGCCATCACTTTTTTTTTTCTGCTCCACCACTTCCCCATCAAATTTCCATGGGATCTCCAGCTGCCTACTCCCTTGCATCAGAAGACATGCACAAAGGGTAGCAAATACAGAAGTACCTGTTTCTTTTCCAGATGCAGCTTTATTGAGGCTTTTAAAATGAAACTGCCCATAAAATAGGGGCAAATATCACTTTTTTTGTGCAATAAAGATACTAAAAATTACCATAATTAAGCCACTATAAAAGTATTTCTGAGTGATTGAACTGTCAGCCTTAAAACAGAAGTTGCTACATGTTGCTATGTTTCAGGAACGTTTTTTAGCTTGCTCCATTCTGAAAATTTTGCTTTCATGTTTTATCCATCTCAACACTAGATCAGACTGTTTGGCCAAGCTGTTGTTGGTGAGAAGTTGTCATGGCTGTTGAGAAGGCAGAGGAAGCCAGAAGTGCCACCCAATTAGGCAACTGAGTAGTTTTAACCACATTCTAAAGTTCCAGCCTGTAAGCCTGGGACCCCATCTATCTCAAACTTGGCTGAAAAGCAGATGTGGCAGCAGTGGCAGCCACCCAGCCCACACCCAGTGTCTGCACCTGTGGGTTTCTGTGTCTTCTGGACCCAGCTGAACACAACAGCCCACAGCTTTGCCTTGCTATCCATGCAAGCATCCTCACACCCCCAGCTACTCTCCACCAAGCAAGCACAGACTCCCAGAGGCAGCACAGGGAAGGAATTCAGGGGTAGCCTGAGGGTGCTGTAGTTTTTCCCAACTCGTGGTGTCGTTCCCATGCTAAGGAAAAACATTGTTATAGTCACCAGTTAAGACCAGGTATTACTTTTGTCTTTCAAAACATCCCCAGCTTGGATTTTGGAAAGAAGGCAAGGCTTTTTGCCACAGCCAGCTGGTGAGCAGAGGGGAAAGAAACCTGTTGCTCCCCCACCCCACCTCAGAGCCCCCAGTTCCTACTGAAACTTGTGTCATTAGAGAAAGGACACAGACCTGTGCCACACTCCTACTTCAGCAGGGAGTTAGACTGAGGCGCCTGGCTCCTGCCACGAAACAAGAGGCTAGAAAAAACCACAAGTCTGAAACAGTTTAACACAGGACAAAAAAGGCACATTTTAATATGTACAGCAATGCATTTGGGCTATAAATTTACCCATCACAACTGAAAAAAAAAAAAAAAAAATCCAAACTATGCTTTTATACTTATTCCATGGTGTCAGCCTCATTCCTAGCCACCTACCTTTCTCTGCATCTCTGAATGCTGCTATATACACACACAAACAAACAATTACGTCATGAATGTTCATTTAGGCTCCCAAGTTCAAGTAATAAAGTTCAAACTTGCATAGCATCTTATGCCACTCAGCCATAAACAGTTACGATTGCATATTAGCTGGAGCAGCCATCTCTTTCAATTCAGCCAGTTTTGGCTGGCCACCATTATTTTTAATTTTTTTTTTAATTTTTTTTTTTTTTTTAATCCTTGAGTCAGAATGTTTCCTAAGTCACCAGCCCTGAGGGATGCCACAGACTTCAAAATGAACCTCTTGCTGTTGTTAAGATCCTTTTAAACCAGAAATTTAGAGTGTTGTCAAGAACAGTTTTAAAAATGTAATACTGTTTATTTTGCTTCAAAAACATTTCAGCATTCTAAACATACAAAAAAAACAGAACGTTGCAAATTTGTTTAAGTACAGAGTGTTTTTGAACTTCAGTTGCTGCACTGGCTCTTCACTTAGTTGACGATGAAGAGATGTCTACAGTTTTCAGTTTAAAAACTACCGCACTTAACTAAAAAAACCCATACACTTCTCATGCCAGCTGAACCCCCTTTCCACAACTAAGAATGGCAGCAGAATGCTATTTCACTATATACAGAAAGACAACTTTAAGCTAAATGGACGCCCACTGTAGTGTAAATAGATCTACCCTCACAGTGCATGCTTTGGGCCATGGCACCCCGGGGAACGTACAGCCTTTCCAAGTAATCACTGCTCCTCTAAGGCATCATCACTCTAAGCATGTACCACAAGAATCTGTCTAGTTTTTACAAACTATAGATATGTACAGTTTATAACCCAGGATTTTCTAGCCAATAACCATATAGTAACACCACCTTACAAATTAAAAAAATGCTTGAAACATTTTTAAATGCTTTGTTACACCAACAGCAAAGTGCACAGAGTTAGGAGAACACTAGAGCGCCTTTTCATTTTAAAAATGTTTGGAAATATGTACAACTTTGATACAGTTTCAGGGTGCTCACTACACCCATGGCCACTTCATGTAAACCAGTTACAATTTCTAGAGCACTTTTAGAAACTACAACGCGATCGGAATCCAATTTTTTTTTTTTTAATTAAGCCTAATAAGGGCAAGAGACACCATCTCAAATAAGAGGTGCTTCATTTATGGTGTTTCCCCTACTCTATGGTATTCACATGGAGACAAGTATTGTACAGTTTTATTCATCATCATCATCTTCATCCTCCTCTTCTTCATCCTCCTCCTCCTCTTCGTCTTCTTCCTCTACCTTTTTCCGAGCAGCTTTGGTGGCTGCTCCCTTTGCGCCATCAAACTTTCCTTTAGACTTGTAGTCTGCAACATCCTGCAAAGTCAAGGGGATGTCTTAATTTGCTCTAAGCAGCAAACACACACAGCATTTGTACAGCAGTGGGCTTTAAGGTAAAGGGACTGGCCTTCCCTGGCTGCACACCCTAAGGGGACACAGCTATGCAGACACCTAAGCATGCTCATGAATCTCTGAGGTCTTGGACCCTGCTGTATTCATGGCTGTTTCTCTGAGGAGGAGAAGAGAACCCAGCCTCTCCAAATTTCCTGATAACGGGACTAAGCTCCTGCACAGCACTGGGGAAAGCTCTCCCTCCCTGCTGAAATCTGCCTGTGGATCTCAATCCTGCTCTGCCCCAACCTGTGCAAAGCTCAGCTGTCACTGAGCTGGGGCCACCTGAGCTGGGCCTATGTCACAAAAGCACATCAACAAAAGAGCTGGTACAGAGGAGGCAGCACAAGTGACAACTCTCCTTACCTTCTCGTACTTCTCCTTCAGTTTAGCTGCCTTATTATTGTAAGGCTGCTTTTCCCCATCACTGAGGTTGTTCCACATTTCACCCAGTTTCTTCGCTACATCCCCAATGGATATGCCAGGGTTTGTGGACTTGATCTTGGGGCGAAACTCTGAACAGAAGAGGAAGAAGCCAGACCTTGGGGAGAAGCACCAGAGGACAGTCAGCATTTGCAGCAGCACACCCAGGGAGCATCCCTTCCTCCATCCCTCCCCCACAACACTCACACATGCACAAGCAAAGAGTAGAAACTTTCTTTTAGACTTAGAAAATCAAACACAAGCTTAAACATGTTTTGATTTTACCGAGGCCCAGACCTACGGCCTTCACTCAATGCTCTTTTTTAATTAAGAGTTCTGTATCCCCTCACCCAATTTCATCTTAGATACCCAAGTCTCACTGTGACTCAGCCACTCCCATCACTAAGAGTTTAAAAGTACCAAGCATTGACAATTTGTGTCAGTGCCCTCCTGCTCAAGACCACAAGCTGCCTAAAAGGTTTACAAAGCAGTATCACCACCAATCCTGCTATAACACTGTGTCCCACATCTACCTCCTTCCTGGAAACCCGTGTTACATGCAGGGTGTGAAAATGAACCAAACCACTTCTGCATTTAATGCCTCAGAGGTACTTACGGTGGTCGTTTTGGGGCATTGGGGTCCTTCTTCTTCTTGCCACCCTTAGCTGGTCCATAGTCCTTCATTTCTCTATCATATCGTACCTTATCAGCCTTTGCCATTTCATCAAATTTAGCCTTTTCCTTGCTCGACATGGTCTAAAAAACCAAAACACGAGACATCAAACCTGTGATTACTCAACTGTTCAATAGCTGGCAAACTTTATGTAAACAAGCCGACACACATCAACTCGATACGGGAGTTTCAGAATTTGTTTGTTTTCTGACTGGACCACCTTGAGGACGAAGGTCCTGTACGGGAAATCACAGGCACCACGGACACACTCAGCAACAGGGAAGCAACAGAAATGAGACAAGCGCAGTCAGTGCCCTCCTTTGGACACACACCTCCGAGGAAGTAGCTGTTGAAGGGCATTGCTTGAAAGCCCAGAGTCTAGCAGAAGCATCTAAATAGGCAGATACACAAGGCTAAAACGTTCAGTATTGCCACAGGTTTCAGCAGCACCTGACCAATGGCCAGGACAGCTTGCCAAGAACAGCACACAGACCAAAACAGCTCCCTTCATGTTCAGACACACACACACACACCATCCTAGCAGATATTACAAGAAGTTATCCCTTCAGGAAGTCACAAATTAAGGTACCTTCCACCTCTCTGAGCACTTCTTGGAAAACTCTGCAAAGTTGACTGGAACCTCTGGGTTCTTTTTCTTATGTTCCTCACGGCACGTCTGCACAAAGAAGGCATAGGCAGACATCTTGCCCTTGGGCTTCTTCGGATCACCTTTAGCCATCTTGACTCTGCAGGGACAGAGGAAAAAACAACAAATGAATGATATATAGATGAATGCATACACCTATATATGTAAACATATATGGTGTGCATATATTTACATACACACACACACACACCCCCCTCACCATCTTCTGATGTGATGTCCCATCAGTAACACACCTCTTTCCATCCCCTGACACCTCTGACCATCCCCAATACAGAGACTTAAATTGTTCCCCCTTGATACTTGGGTTGCAGGCAAGCCAAGAGAAACCAGTCACTGGGATTTAAGTGTTACATTAATATATATTTACATCATGTCCAAAGACTGGAGACAGCCTATTAAATATACAAACTTCTGCCTATTAAGCGTTATATATGAACTAATATAAAGTTCTGTTTTAGTTGGCTACCACACTGGGGCTGGAGTGGCACACACAGTGCCAGGCAGTAACTTATCCCTTCAGGAGCTGGAGAGTACGTGTTAGCAGCTGCTGCCCAGGTAAGAAGGCAGGACAAATTAGTTGCCTCGAAAAAGTGCAATAACCTTTTATATATAAAAAGGGCAAAAATAAAGGCCGACTTTAACCACAATAGGACCCGTGGAGCCCTGCGAGGTGAGCTGTGCTTGCTCTTGCTCCACCAAGTGACACATGTTTGAGGCATAGTGGTCAGTGCAAAGATGCAATCGGCAAGTTACTGAAACGACGGTGCTAACTTTTGGGCTGTTTCTTTTCCTGTTTCCGTATTAAATTTTCCCCGCTTAATAAAAAAAATCGTAAGCCCGCAACAGTATTTCCTATTTACAGCTTCTAAGCCACTTGAAAATTTAATTTTTATTAGCGCAGCGTTAATATTTAATTGCAGCCCATTAACCCGCCAGGTGCAGCAGAAGTGGCCGTGAGCCGCCCTGCCCGGTCCGGCCGCTGCCGGGACAGCGCTGCCTCCGCGGGGGCGGAAAAACCCGCGGTACCGGGGGCCGGGGCGCGGAGCCGGCCCCG